>JASDQU010106299.1:165882-176068 GCA_032191745.1 Picea mariana
AGAAGGCCAAAATGCAAGGAAGGATAAATTCTTTGATGGTGCTTTCTAAGGTATGTTATTTACAGGTCATCTCACCATTTTCGCTATAACTTTTTTTATATAATGACTCATACCATGAAATTGCTATGCCATTGAGAAAACATATCCAAGTATCTATGGTAAATAATTCATCTTGTGGGTCATTTTATTTTGATATTTACACGCCATTGAAAATAGGGTATATGGTCAGTCCTGAAACTAGTCAAAAACATGTGTTTCGAGTAAAAACATAATAACTTCTTCATAAAATATCCAAATTCAGTGAGACAAAATGTGTTGATTAGTTTACAATTTTTATTATGCTGTGTAATAGTTTCATGTCAATTCATAAAAAAATTCTTGCGAGGTACGCTCTACAATGTCTCTCTCTAGAATAAGCCATAATTCAACAAGGTATGCCATTTTTGCTATAAATCATTTTTTGAGAGGTTCCAAGTAGTGAAACCTAGAGGAATTTCATGAAACACACTAAAGAAAATTGTGTCTTAGTTTCATATCTTTATACATTACAGGTTCAAAATTATGATTACTTCAAGTTAGGGTTGTTGACTAATCCAAAACTAGGCATGTGAGACTAAAGAAACGCTTGATGAAAATGCTAGTCTCTTGTTGTTAAAGTTAAGGACGGTTTGCAGGAATGTGATCATATCCACTAGGTCTATTACAGAGCTACAAATAATATTTAGATGATGAAATTGATGAGGGCTTTTGGTTGAGGTACATGTTGAGTACATGGTTGAGACAAGTAGTTGATGAGTTGGCACATACATGAGGTGTATAGTTGGTGATGTTGGTACATATTGATGAGTCATAGTTGATGAGTAGTTGACACATGATTGGTTCATACTTGGTACATGGTTGGACGCACTTGTTTATGGTACAGGTCGATTACAGGTTGGTTCATGGTTGATGCACTTGTTTATGGTACAAGTTGATTATAGGTTGAGGTACAGTTTGATGCATGGTTCAAATTTATTGGTACAGGATTACAGCAGTATATCTCACAGTGATAGTGTGACAGTGGTTCCATCATTCTACTTCTACTTCAGAGCGGTTATATGGGGCAAGGACAGGTGGTTGTAGCCACCTTCTGATTGTAGCCAGAGAACATAGGGGGTTGTAGCCTCCTTCTGGTTGTAGTCAGAGAATTGGGGAGTTGGATCTTCCCTCAGGTTGTAGCCTGAGAAACTAGGGGGTTGGAGCCTCCTTCCAGTTACAGTTGGAAAACAAAGGAAGTTGGTGCTTCTAATGAATATAATTCTTCAATACATATAAGAAAAAACATTCTGTGGTTTTCTCCCGATTTGGGTTTCCACGTAAAACACATATGTATGTGATTGTTATTTATTACTGCTCATTATTGGATGATAATTCTACATTGATATAACATTTGAAGAAAAGGATTATAATTACACTATTACTGATTCACCCCTCCTCTCAGTAATCCAAAAAGTGGTTGGAATCTTAGTCCCTTGTTTATTTTTCTTCTATTTAGTCTTCCTTTTCTTCTTCTTATTATCCACCAGGTTACTAGCTGTAGAGATTTCACTCGGCGAAGAAGATGAAATGGAAGAGGACCTTGCAAGTGAAGAAGGTGAATAATATCTTACTAGTGAAGAAGGTGAAGGATCATCAGGAGGTTGATGTTCTTGGGGGGAAGTGCTTACAACAGAAGCACTAATTGCATTCACGATTACTTGAGTGGAAAAAAACCATATCGGTAATCTAATTGTGAGACCTGGAAGGGTCAAAGTAGCGATGTGAGGAGGACCAATGTTTTCGTAAGAAGGAAAAACAAAAGGTTCCCCTGGCAAAGGGGTTCCCTCATTGGTCATTCTGGGAATTGACGCCATTAAAAAAAAATACAACCTAGAGGCTGCTAGGGAAAACAAATACCACGTGCTAAAAATATAGTAAGAAAACAAGCAAACAAAACGTTATTACAATGAATGCACTAGTTGGTGATGAAATCCAACGTCACGAGAACAACATAGGAAGGGGCTGAGATAGAGCGGGTGGAAAAGTTACGTTGACGACCTGCTTAATGGACTTACACCTTGGTGCAAGCTCCCACAAATAATTGTGGATATACCCTCCAAGGAGCCCGAGTGAGTTTTTCCAACGTCGATTCTAGGTACTCTGAAGACTTTCCCCTCCACAGTCACCTCGTGTAAAGACCCTAAAAAGATAGGCTACTAAGGTTACCAAGAACAACAATGATGCCTGGGGAAATAGTCGACAGTCTGATCCACATGAAAGGGAATGGTATCTAGCCTTAAATCAACTCGAAAAGGCTTCCACTCATCATTGTGGGTATACCTTCAAGTGACCCCCATAATATGCGTAATCTCTACACCAAGACCAACAAAGAAGGGTGAGTAATTCTTCCAGTATTAATGTGACCTCATAATTGACCCTTGTGTTAGAAGGGCTTCCTAGGACAAAATGTAGCAAGTGGATTTAACTCTCCTTATCACAAGATACTATGTTTGTTTGCAGCTTTTTGGCATGTTTTCAGACAGAGGCAGAGTATGCATGTTTGCCATTGATGGGAAATATCATGATCAACAACATGCATGGCAATGGCAAGTTCAATAGTGAAGAGAAATAGTGATCATTGGATCCCATTCAAATTTCTCAATGACCGTCATATATGAATTCATATAGGAGGGGCACACGGTAGAAGAGAACATATCTCAGGCGTCAGATATGAGCCCGAAGACCGACCGTCATTGGATCCATAAGAAAGAGCATGATCTTTACATGCAAGATGAAGAGGGCCTATAAAATCCCGAAAGAAGGAGGACCGTCCATATTCAATAAGGACACGTGGCATGTGACTAGAATTCCATTGACTTGCACATTGGAGGAGTCAACGAAGCATGGTATTGGAACGCATGATATGCGAAATCTCGAAAAGATCTCGACCGTCAGATATAGAGTAATTACGAAGGACCGGTAGCCATTAGATCTGGTGAAGCTACAAAGCAGATAAGACCAGGAGTGATATAACTCTCCAAAACTGTGAAGGAATCCTGGTCATCCATTGAGGACACTCATGGATCATTGGATCCGGAGGACGCATGTCAAAATATTGTCATTTTGCTGACTGGAAATTCAAAGGCACAAGGTGCTCTATCATTCCAACTCATGAAACGCAAAATGGAGAAATGATCTGAGCCATTGGATCGAGGAGAAATCTAGATCATCGATCCAGGAAGGACACATGGAAACATCACGATAATATCTGGACAATTGGGTCCATAGGAATCGTGGTGAAATATCATCATTTCACTAACTGGAAAGTCAAAGGAAAGAGGTTCCCTATCCTCTCGAACTTGCGATGTGTGAAATCAAAAAATAATATTAGCCTTTGAATCAAGATCTGATCTTGACCATTGATTCAAGAGGGACATGTGTCGAGCGATTGGAATTTTTCTTAATGGAAAGTCAAAGGAACGAAGTGCTCTAACCTTCCAACTCATGATATGAGAAATCACGATCAGATCTGGATCATTGATCCAAGAGGGACACGTGGCAATAGATCAAAGCACGATAGAAACGTCAATATACGAAATTGCAAAATGCCTTTTGGCACAGCCTGTGGTCACTTCCAGTGGTCACATGAGGGGAAGAAGCTAGCGGTGCTAAACTTCATTTCAGAGTTTCGGCAATCGAAACATAAAGAGTCGAGACCCTTCATCACAGGAGTCCCGAAGTTGTGAATTGCGAAGCACTTTGTGGATAAGTGCCTGGTCATCGCCAATGGTCACAAGAAGGGAAGGAGCTAGTCCAAGTAAGCTCCTTCTTTCGAAGTTTCGAGAATCACGACATGGAGCATCAAGAAATCTCATCATAAGAATGTTGAAATGCGAAATTGAAAAATCAACGCGAGACCCTGCGCTTGTAATCCAACGATTTAGGTTAATTTGAATATGATCCGAGAGCTACTTTTGCACTTCACAATTAATTGATCAGTTATGATTCAGTTATAAAAACTAATTCATGATTCTTGATCAGTTGGCGATTCAGTTGTTGAGGCATTTTCGCCCAAGGGGATTTGAGGTGTAACTTATGAGGTGTGTGTGAATAAAAGGAGATATGAAGTGACTGTGTAAGGTTGGCTATTCAGAATGAAAAATAAGTTGAACTGTAAGACAAGTAAAATTACAGTATGTGCAGTGTGAGAGAAAACTCAGAGATGAGAAACAAAATATGAAGAGACAAAATCAGAGAACATTAGTAGAATAGACAAAGGAAGAGAAAAATTGCAGAAAAGACAGAGGAAGAGAAGAATTGCAGAATAGTTAGAAGCAGACCATAATTACAGAATGAAGAAGAAGTGGTAAGAATTGATTTATTTGTGTTGTTGATTATTCAATTATTTATTTGTAATTAGGGAGGTAGGGAGGTGCTAGGGAGGATTTGGTCCTCTGTGATTCAAGTTGGTTCTCGAATATTGGAAGTTGTATCTTCCATCTAGTTGCGGCTAGAAAATAGTGTGGTAGGGTTGTTCTCGGAAAAAAACAGAGTTTTCTATAGGCAAGTTGGTGCTTGCATAAGTGGAAGTAGGTGCTTCCATCCAGTCGGTGCTAGAACACTCAGGGAGTTGGTGCTTCCTTCTAGTGGGTTCTAGAGAAACCAGAGAGTTGGTGCTCTCAAACAAGTTGGAGCTTGTAAAACAGAGGTAGGAGCCTCACATTGAGTTGGTGCTCAATTATAGATGATGTACAGAACTTAAAAGACTACCTATCATTTAAAAGAAGAAGAGGTTTTCTCCCTTTATGGGTTTCCTCGTGAAAATCTATCTCTGTGTATATCTTATCTGTGACTGATGCTCATTATTTATGTTGCCCATATGCTGAATAATATTGATGATCACTTGACGAAAGATTAAGAATGGTTTAATAGACTTAAAATTGTTTAAGCACAGTAACAATTGATTCACCCCACCTCTCAGTTGTCTTAGTAATTTAGACAATTGGTATTAGAGTGGGTTTGTTTTATTTAAAGGTAGATCTGTAAGATTAAACATGACAATTCATGAAGGGACTTTAGCCAATAAGCCTCCTCTGTTTGATGGAACAAATTTTTCATTTTGGAAAGTTAGAATGAGAACATACCTAATGGCCTTAGGTGTTGATGTTTGGGATGTAGCAGAGACCGGATACATAAATCTTGTTGTGCTAGCTTCCAAGGATGATAATTTAGAATTTAGATTTAATGCTAAGTGAATGAATGCTATCTTGAATGGACTTGCAGAATTTGAGTTTGTAAAGGTGATGCATCTTCAAACTGTTGGTTAGTTTACATCGGTTGTTGCACAGGTTTTGTCATTAATGTCAAACTTGAAGCTGAACAGTGGTTCACTGAGAATTCCTTTAGAATTTGGGAATCAAAGAAAGGAGGATCTCCAACCTTTGACATCATGATACGTGAAATTGCGAAACACAAAGTCCCAATGGGGTCAGGACCGTCTAATCACAAAAGGTTGTGGGCCATCGATCAGAGCGCAAAGTCCCGATGAGATCAGGACCGTCTGATCACGAAAGGTCGTAGGACCGTTGATCAGAGAAAAGTGGATATCGGGAAATCATAAGCCAAAGGAAGGAAATGAGATAGCATTCCAACTTGCAAAATGATGAAATGCAAAAATTCGAAATGACGCCGAAACATGAATGTCGAAATACTAAAAGGGACACACGTCACATGATTCCGGGAGTTGGAGGCATCAAGGAAACTCACGACAAGAATGATGAAATCGTGAAATGTGAAACCACGATGTTTCAGAGTTTTTGATACCGGGAGTTGGAGGAGTCAAGAGTCGATACTATTCATCACAGGAGTTCCGAAGTTGCGGAATGAAAAACACCGAAATCTCGAAATAGGCACATCAACAAAGACCCCATTTCGGAGTTTCACAGATCAGGAAATCAAAGATCAAAGGAACTTTAACCTTTGAAGCAACGAACCCTGAAATGCCAAAATGCTAAAAGCTGAAATGCTGAAAGGGACTATTGTGAGTCTCGAAATCCCGAAAAGAAAAAACACTGAAATGCCAAAATGCAAAACGCATTTTAGTTAAGCCCGTGTTCATAGCCAATAGGCATATGCTTTGAGAACAAGTGTATTTCCAAAGCGCTCAAGGGTTATTCTATGCTGAGACAAAACAAATGTATGATCATCAAATGGTGTTGGTTAAATATTTAAACTAATCCTGTCGCTACTGTTCTTCTTGAGGCCTTGACCAATAATGATCATTGTAAGGTAGTTATTCAGTTATTGTAACTAATTCTTTGAAGCCCGAGGGTTTAATTGTTCGTGTTGATGATACATGAAGATATATAAATTTAATGTTGCAAGAAAAGAAAATAGAGAGGATTATGGGAGATATATGGCTTTGTAAAATTTGAGGAAGAGAAAAAAGGTAGAGGAGGGAAGACACATACATAGATTGATATATCTAAGTGGTCTGGTCAAGAATGAATTGTGATATGAAAAACGAAGAGGATTTGAATGCTTAATCTTTGATAGAGAAGATAAAGAGTTGGATTGCAGGTTCTTAGTGAGAGAGAATGATTTCAGAGTGGTAGGGAGGATCAAGGGGAGACTGTAAAAGTTTTCTGTACAAGTTGGTGATTGTACATCTGGGAGTTGTAGCTTCCATTCAGTAGGTGCTGAAGAAAAAGAGGTAGCAGCCTCATCTGGTTTGTAGCTCAGATAAAATAAGAATGTAAAGAGGAGTTGGAGCTTGCCTTTTATTCATAAGAAGAAGAGTTTTTTCCCTTTTGGGTTTCCTCATGAAAAGCTTTGTGTCATTGTCTATTTATGTGATTGCATATTTATTTATTTGAATGATTTGTAGAAAGACATACAGTAAAAGGCATAATCTATGTTCATTGAGTAATCTGTTAAATAAAAGGAAAGAAATTTTATCTAATTGATTCACCGCCCCCCACCCCCCTCTTAGTTACGATATCCTGTGTAACAATTGGTATCAGAGCAGGTTAATTGAAGATTCAGTTTAATCACTGGAAGTCTGATCCTTAAAAATGGATAAGAAATTTGATTTTACTAAACATGGATTACCTCTATTTGATGGACACAATTATTCTTTTTCGAGTATTAGGATGAATTTGTTTTTGTAGTCTCAAGGAGTATATGTTTGGCAAGCTGTGTTTAATGAATATAAGACTCCAACAACAGTTCTAACAGATGCTGCAGAGAATAAATTCTATGAGAGTAATTCTAAATCTATGTATGCAATACTTGGAGGATTGGTAGGTTCAAAATTTGTTAAAGTAATGCATTGTGAGTCATCAAAAGAGCTATGGGACAAATTGAATAAGGTATATGAAGGAGATACTAAGGTAAATAATGCTAAATTACAATCATATAACATTCAATTTGAAAGTTTAAAGATGGAAGAATCTAAAGATATAGCTACCTATTTCTTACGTATTTTGGGAGAAATTGTTGAAAATGGTATTATTGTGCAAAAAGTGCTTATATCTTTACCTGTAAGATTTGATCCCAAAATATCTTCTTTAGAAGAAAGAACTGATATTTCTACTTTATTAATGGATGAGTTGCAAGGAATACTAATAGCATATGAGATGAGGACATCTAATGAGAATTCTTCCAATAAGGAAGCAACTTTCAAGGCAACAAAGAAGGACAAGAAAAAGGTTGAAACAGAAATCAGTAATCATGAGGATTTAGAAGAAGACATGGAAGAAGATAACTTTGTCAAAAATCTAAAAAGAAGTTATGGTAGACATCAAAACAGGTTTGAAGGCTATTGTTTCTTTTGTTATAATTATGGGCACAAAGCAACTTTCTGTAACGTTTTTTTAAGAAACACAAGTGCACATAACACTCATGGCATATTAGAATTGAATATGAAAGAAGACATGATAAATCTATTCAGAACAATGTGAACAACTCACATAATAGATTTGATGCTTTAAAATTTGAGGTTGAATGTTATAGGTGTAATAACTTTGGACATATTTCAAGAAACTGTCCAATGAATTTCCAAAAATCTGTTATAAACCAATACACAAATCAGAAAGCTAGTTATTGGAAAAGGAAGAATGATCATTTAGAATTTGAAGAGTGCAAACTTGTTTTACAAGCTGATCATAAAATTAAGTGGTGTGTGGACAGTGGATTCTCAAAACATATGATAGGCAGAAAATAAATATTTGATTCTTTATATGAAAGAAAAGAAGGTTCAGTCACATTTGGTAATGATCAATCAACTCAAATAGTTGGAAGAGGCACTGTTTGTTTGAACAAAGACATAATGGATGAAAATGTTTTACTGGTTGAAAATATGGAACATAACTTGTTGAGTGTAATTCAAACATGTGATAAAGGGCATCTTATGATATTTGATTGTAAACAATGTCAAATCAGGGATGCTAAAACAAATCAGTTAGTTGGAACATCTACAAGGACATCAAATAACATATACATTTTAGATGAAAAGGATGAAAATTGCTATCTTGGACATGAAGATGAAAGTTTTTTATGGCATAAAATACTTGGACATATTAACTTTGACAATCTAATTCAGTTAAATAAAAAAGAGGCAATAAGGAACTTACCTATCATAAAGAATCTTTCCAACTCTATTTGTAAACAATGTCAACATGGTAAACAAACTAGAGTCAAGTTTAAAACAAAGGAATACTCTACAAAAAAACCTTTGGAAATAATACATGTTGATGTATGTGGACCTATGAGGACAACAGGTCTAAATGGTGAAAGATACTTTCTATTATTTGTGGATGATTTTACTTGAATGACTTGGTTGTTTTTATTGAAAAAGAAGTCTGAAACTTTTAACTATTTTCAATCTTTCAAAGAATTGACTGAAAATGAAATTGATATGAAGATTAAGTTCTTAAGGTCAGACAATGGAGGAGAGTTTATATCAAAAGAGTTTAACAATTACTGTGTTGAAAATGGAATTAAAAGACATTTCTCTGTTACAAAAACACCTCAGCAAAATGGTGTTGTTGAAAGAAAAAATAGAACTGTTATGGAAATGGCAAGAACAATGTTAAATGAGTCCAAATTGAATGACATGTTTTGGCCTCAAGATGTTCACACTGTTGTACACATATTAAATAGAAGTTTTCTAAGAAATAATAATGATAAGACACCCTATCAATTATGGAACGAAAGACCAACAAACATAAAACATTTTAGAATTTTTGGGAGTAAGTGTTGCATTAAAAGAATTGATAAAAATATAGGAAAATTAGACTCAAGAATTGATGAAGGCATATTGGTTGGATATTCATGTTCAAGAAAGGCTTATAAATGCTATAATTTCAGATTAAGAAAGATTGTTGAATCTATAGATGTAAGTTTTGATGAGTCCTCATTTTTCAAGTCTAAATCTAAACAAAAGGATCAACAAATACATGATATATATGACAAACATAAGATGGATGAAGAAGTAAGTGAAACAAAAGAAACTAAGGCTGTTGATAGTGAACAATTAATTCCTACTTTGACACAGGGCACAACTCCATCCAAAAGCATGACTCCATCAAAGACTCCAAGCAAGAGAATACAGAAAAATCACCCTGAAGAATAGATAATTGGTGACATAAATGCAGGTGTTGGAACAAGAAGCAGAAGGCAAGAATCCACCTCAAATCATGAACATGTATCTTTACTTTCTATGATTGAACCCAAAAATATTGAAGAAACAATTAAAGATGAGTACTGGATGAAAGAAATGAATGAAGAGCTTAGTCAAATAGAAAAGAATAAGGCATGGGAATTGGTTCCTAAACCTTTGAATAAGAATGTCATAGGGGCTAAATGGGTTTTTAGAAATAAGATGGATGAAGCAGGTAAAATAACTAGAAACAAGACTAGATTAGTTTGTAAAGGGTATGCACAAGTAGAAGGAATAGATTTTGGAGAAACTTTTTCTCCTGTTGCAAGAATGGAATCCATTAGACTGATTCTAGCTTATGCCAGTTCTAAACACATTAAATTTTTCCAAATGGATGTAAAGTCTGCATTTTTGAATGGTGATTTAGAGGAAGAAGTATATATGGAACAACCAGATGGTTTTTAGGTACAAGAAGTAGAACAATATGTTTACAGGTTGAAAAAGGCA
>JASDQU010106299.1:176118-186272 GCA_032191745.1 Picea mariana
ATGCCAGTTCTAAACACATTAAATTTTTCCAAATGGATGTAAAGTCTGCATTTTTGAATGGTGATTTAGAGGAAGAAGTATATATGGAACAACCAGATGGTTTTTAGGTACAAGAAGTAGAACAATATGTTTACAGGTTGAAAAAGGCATTGTATGGGCTGAAGCAAGCACCAAGGGCTTGGTATTCCAGACTTGATAATTACATGAACCAACAAGGATTCAAGAAAGGTAACATTGATAGTAATCTATATATTAAAAAAGAAAATGATAGCCTGATCATTGTTGAGATATATGTGGATGATATAATTTTTGGTAGTGATGATGATAGTCTCAGTAAATAGTTTGATGAAAGTATGAAGAAAGAGTTTGAGATGTCCATGCTAGGAGAAATGAAGTTTTTCTTAGGCTTGCAAAATGCTCAATCTGATAAAGGTATTTCCATTTCTCAAACCAATTATATCGATGAAATGCTTAATAAATTTCAGATGGAAGAGTCCAAACCAGTTGGCACTCCCATGGTTACTGGCTATAAATTAAGTAAGTTTGATGACACTAAAGATGTTGATCAAACAATATACAAATCTTTGATTGGTAGTCTTCTTTATGCTACAACTACAAGACCTGATATTATGCATGCAGTTTGTCAAGTTGGCAGGTTTCAGGCTTCACCAAATACTTCTCATCTACTTGTAGTCAAGAGAATTTTCATATATCTTAAGGGGACATCAGAGTATGGTTTGTGGTATCCTATAGGTAATCAGATTGATTTATATGCTTTCACTGATGCTGATTGGAAAGGTTGTGTTGATGACAGGAAGAGTACTAGTGGAGCAATATTTTTTCTTGGAGGATGTCTTGTAAGTTGGTCAAGTAAAAAACAATCAGTAGTGTCTCTGTCTACTGCTGAAGCATAATACATAGCAGCTGCAACTTGTTGCACTCAGGTTATATGGATGAAATAGATGCTAGACGATATACATATTCATTATGATGAACCTATACCTATCTTCTGTGATAATACCAGTGCAATTAACATTTCTAAAAATCCTGTTATGCATTCAAAAGCAAAGCACATTCCCATTAAATTTCATTTTCTAAGAGAATAGGTTATGTCTAAAGTTATTAAAGTGGAATATGTTGGCACAAAGGATTAGATTGCAGATGTATTTACTAAATCTTTACCTAAAATTTAATTTCAAAGTCTCAGGGATCAGTTGGGGGTTTACCCTCTGTAATTTCATTTCATTCTCAAATATTGCACAGGCTTCATTATAAAATCAAACTGCATAGGTTTATTGACTATTATTGATAGGGGAAGTTGTTGCTGAAATGATACATCTTTGCAAGTGGTTTTTATTTGCTTAGGGGGAGTATGGTTGATTCCTTTTCCATAGATGTCAAAAGGGGGAGAAGAGATTTAAATTTTTCCATCAATGCCAAAGGGGGAGTTTGTTGGTCAGTTTGTAGAGGTTGTTGCACAAGTTTTTTCATTAATTTCAAACTTGAAGTTGCATGGTGGTTCACTGAGAGTTCCCTCGAAATTTGAGAATCAAAGAAAGGAGGATCTCCAACCTTCGAAATCATGATACGCGAAATCGTGAAATGCAAAGTCTCGATGGGGTCAGGACTGTCTAATCATGAAAGGTTGTGGGTTGTATATCATAGCACAAAGTCCCAATGAGATCAGAACCGTTTGATCATGAAAGGCCATGGGATCGTCGATCGGAGAAAAATGGATATTGGGAAATCAAAATTCAAAGGAAGGAAATGAGATAGCATTCCAACTCGCGAAATGTCGAAATGAGAAAATTTGAAATGCCGCCGAAACATGAATGTCGAAATACCGAAAGGGACACACATCACATGATTCTGGGAGTTTCTATTTCAAGATTCCAGGAGTTGGAGGTGTCAAGGAAACTCATGACAAGAATGATGAAATCACGAAATGAGAAACCACGATGTTTCGGAGTTTCGGACACCAGGAGTTGGAGGAGTCAAGAGTCGAGACTCTTCATCACAGGAGTCCCGAAGTTGCGAAATGAGAAACACCACCCGAAATAGGCACATCAACAAGGACTCCATTTCAGAGTTTCACAGACGGGGAAATCAAAGATCAAATGAACTTTAACCTTTGAAGCAGCGAACCTCGAAATGTCGAAATGCTAAAAGTTGAAATGCCGAAAGGGGCAATTGTGAGTCTCGAAAACCTGAAAAGAAAAAATGTCGAAATGTCGTAATGAAAAACACATTTTAGTTAAGCCTGTGGTCATAGCCAATGGGCATATGGTTTAAGCACAAGTGTCTTGCCAAAGAACTCGAGGGTTAGTCTATGCTGAGACAAGACAAATATATGATTATCAAACGATGCTGGTTAAATATTTAAACTGATCGTGTCACTACTGTTCTTCTTTAGGACTTGACCAATAATAATCAATGTAAGGTAGTTATTCAGTTATTGTAACTAATTCTTTCAAGTCTGAGGGTTCGATTGTATGCGCTGATGATACAAGAAGATATATAAATTGAATATTACAAGAAAAGAAAACAGAGAGGATTATGGGAGATATATGGCTCTGTAAAATTTGAGGAAGAGAAAAAAGATAGAGTAGGGAAGACACATACACAGATTGATAAATCTAAGTGGTCTGGTCAAGAATGAATTGTGATATGGAAAATAGAGAGGATTTGAATGCTTAATATTTGACAGAGAAGATAAAGAGTTGGATTGCAGGTTCTTAGTGAGAGAGAATGATTTCAGGGTGGTAGGGAGGAGCAAGGGGAGACTGTAAAAGTTTCTTGTACAAGTTGGTGCTTGTACATCCGAGAGTTGTAGCTTCCATTCAATAGATGTTGAATATTGCCTTTCATTCATAAGAAGAGGTTTTTCCCTTTTGGGTTTCCTCATGAAAATCTTTGTTTCATTGTCTATTTATGTGATTGCATATTTATTTATTTGAATGATTTGCAGCAAGACATACAGTAAAAGGCATAATCTGTGTTCATTGAGTAATCTGTTAAATAAAGGGAAAGGAATTTTATCTAACTGATTCACCCCCCTCGCCTTAGTTAGGCTATCATGTATAACACAAATTGCCAAAGAAATGTGGGATAAAGTTATTAACAATTATGAAGGAGATGAGAAAGTAAAAGATGCCAAACTTCAAACAGATAGATTAAAGTTTGAACAACTAAATATAAATGAAGATGAAACAATCAACAAATATTTTTTAAGAGTTGAAGAGCTTGTGAATGCTATGAAGGGTCTTGGTGAGAAAATTGAAGAATCATTTTTTGTTCAAAAGATTTTAAGATCTATGCTTGATAAATTTAATCCAAAAGTATCTGCAATAGAAGAACTAAATGGTCTTAAATCTCTAACCATTAGTCAACTCCTAGGAACTCTAACTGCATATGAAATGAGAATTAGCAAAGATAAATCCATTACTAGAGAATCATCTTTTAAAGCAGACAAGAATACTGATTCAGAATTCGATGCTATTGAGGCAAAATTTGTGAGAAGTTTAAAGAAAGGATCAGGAAAATATCAAAGCAAGCTCCCTTTCGAATGTTTTAACTGTGGTAAGATAGGTCATTTTTCATCTAAGTGTCCTCATAAGAAAAAGTACTAGAAATTTGATGATGAAAAGAAATACAAATTTAAGAAATATAGTAAAAAGAAAAGTTTGTGTGCAAACAATGATGACTCCTCAGAAGACATAGATAGTGATTCATCCTCTGAAGACAAAGTGAATCATTTTGTGCTTATGGCCATGGGAGATATTGATAATGAATAGTTAGGAGGTGAAATGAATGATGAATAAGCTGTGGTGGATATGGAAGGTGAATTAATTAGTGCCTTGGAAGAAATTGACAGACACAGATGTAAGAGGAGAAAACAAAAATGGTTTTTGATGCAGTTTAAAATGAATGATAAAAAACCTGATGAAGACTTTTCTCTACTAAAAGTGGAGTTAGAAGAGGTAAATAAAATAGAAGACACTCTGAAACAACATTTATCAGAGAAGAAATCAAGGTGTGAAGCCTTAGAAGAAGAGACAGTAAAAACCATAAAAGAAATGGAGAAGTTTAAGGCATTGTATCGCCAAAATCTATCGAGTATTAAAGCCTTAGAAGAATTAACTTCCATTCTAAATAAAAAAAGGAATCCAAAGTTGAAAGTTGGCTTGGGATATGAAGAAGGATCAAGTAGTGATCATCCAAGTAATACAAAACCCATCAAGTTTGTCAAATCTACAATCATTGAAAACAACCACTCTACAGAAACAAAGAAATAAAATCAGCCACCAAGAAGGAATGAAAGAAAAAGTACCAGAACCGAATCTGTAGATTAGAGAAACTATCAGCATGGAAGAAATCGACCCACTCAAAGAAGATAGTGTTCTTCCAGGTATAAAGGATTTTTCTATGGATATTTTTTTTTCTATTTTAACTTTGGTCACAAAGCTATAAATTGTTCTTTAATATTTAGATATGAGAAATCAAGTTTTTCAAGGAATAATTATCTTCCACCAGAAAGATTAAGACAACCAAGCAACAAACAATCATAGACTATAAATCATGTGATGACTGGGAGAAGGACACAGGTGAAACACAACAACAATTATGAACATAAAAATCGTTATGATCTATTATTCAGTGAACCAGAATGTTACAACTGCCATAATTATGGACATAATGCTATAGACTATCTCTTAAGGAACTATAAGCCAGATTTGAATCCTGCTGCTAGAAATTTCAAGGTTTGGAAGAAGAAAGAACATGACCAGTGTGGATTAGTGTTATCATCCCAAAGACAAAAGAATCCCTAGTATATTGACAGTGGATGTTCCAAACATATGACTGGAGACAAAAGTAAGTTTCTAACCCTAAGTGAAAACAAATCAGGGAATGTAACTTTTGGAAATGATGCACCAGGAAAATTAAAGGTAAAGGAATGGTAAGCCTGAGTAATGGAAAAGGAAAATCTTAATATGTGTTTTTTGTATATGGTCTGAAACATAATATAATAAGTGTCATTCAAGTTTGTGACAAAGGATGTGAAGTTGTTTTTACTTATAAAGATTGTAAAATAAATTCTCTGAATTCAGGACAACTGGTTGAAAAAGGGATAAGAACAGAAAACAATGTCTATGTGTTGAAAGAAGAAAAAGAAGAATTCCACTGAAGAAAATATGATGAAAGTTGGCTATGACATAGGAGACTTGGAAACCTAAATTTTGATCATATAATCAAGCTTAGAAACAATGGAGCAGTAAAAGATCTTTCAAAGATATCAAATCCATACGACTCTGTTTGTAAACCTTGCCAGATAGGAAAGCTTACTCACACTCAATTCAAATCTAAAAACTTTCCTTCAACATAAAAACCTCTCTAGTTAGTACATATGGATTTATGTGGACCATCAAGAAAAGAAGGTATAGGAAAAGAAAACCATTTTATGTTGATTATTGATGATTATTCTAGACTAATGTGGGTTTCCTTTTTGAAGGAAAAATCTGAAGCATTTGAAAAATTCAAAGTGTTTAAGGCTTTGACTGAGAATCAAACAGGAAAAAGATTGAATGCAATAAGGTATGATAGAGGAGGAGAGTTTAGTTCATGGGACTTTAAAGAGTTCTGTGATAAACATGGAATCAAATGAGAATACACTATTCCAAGAACTCCACAAGAAAATGGAGTTGTTGAGAGGTAGAATAGATCAGTACAGCAAATGGCAAGATCAATGATGAATGAAAGGAATATACCTCAGACATATTGGGTAGAAGAAATCCATACAACTATTCACATTCTTAACAAATCTCATCTCAGGCCACACAGTGACAAGACTCCTTATGAACTATGGTTTGGAAGACCTACTTCAATCAAGCATTTTAAAGTCTTTGGGAGTAAATGTTATATCAAGAACAATGATGAAAATATTGCAAAATATGATGATAGGGATGATGAAGGTATATTCTGAGGTTATGCTATAAATAGTAAGGGGTACAGATTCTACAATAAGAGACTACATAAATTGGTTGATTTTATTGATGTCAAAGTTGATGAAGAAATCCTTGTCAGAAATGTAAGCAGTGTTGAACCAAGAACATAAGATATAGTTGAAGATGAAGATGAACAGGTCCAAGGATCAGAAATGGAAGAATTTGAATCAGATGAGGATACGAATACTCAGGCTAACAAAAATCAATAGAAAGAAACAAAACCACCTCTCAAAAATGTTAGAAATAATCATCCCAAAAATTAGATAATTGGAGATATAAATAAAGGAGTTCAGACAAGAAGGAAATTAGTTAAAGACTCAGAACAATCTCATATTACTTTTCTATCTATGATTGAACCTAAAAAAAATTATGAAGCCAACAACCATGATGATTGGATTAGAGCTATGAATGAAGAACTTGATCAGATTGAGAATAAAAATACTTGGGAGCTTGTTCCTAGACCCAACGATAAGAATGTAATAGGTTCCAAATGGTTGTTCAAGAATAAATTGAATGAAAAAGGACAAGTTGTTAGAAATAAAGCCAGATTGGTTTGTAAAGGGTATGCACAAGTTGAAGGTCAAGATTTTGATGAAACCTTTGCACCAGTGGAAATATTGGAAGCCATCAGAATGTTCCTTGCATATTCATGCCATAAGAACTTTAAAGTGTATCAGATGGATGTTAAGTCAACATTTCTTAATGGAGATCTAGAGGAAGAAGTATATATGGAGCAACCTGAAGGATTCTAATTGACAGATAATCCTAATTATGTTTGCAAGTTGAAGAAGGCCTTATCTAGACTAAAACAAGCACCACGAGCTTGGTATTATAGACTTGGCAAATTTTTACAAGACAAAGGGTTCAAGAAAGGTATTATTGGTAGTGATCTCCACATTAAGCCTGGAGATGATAATTTACTAGTTGTTTTGGTTTATGTAGATGATATTATTTTTGGTTGTACTAATGAATCATCTGTCTAGTGGTTTGCTAACTCTATGCAAACAAAGTTTTATATGTCCATGATAGGAGAACTGTCATATTTTCTTGGTTTACAAGTAAATTAGAGTTCTGCAGAAATATTTATCTCTTATGAAAAATATTTGAAAGAGATGTTGAAGAAATTTCATATGGAGGATTCCTCTCTTGTTAGTACACCTATGGTGGTTGGTTGCAAGCTAAGTAAAGATGATATTTCACCTAATTTTGATCAAAGGACATATCACTCTATGATAGGCAGTCTTTTGTACATCACAACATCATGTCCTTACATAATGCAAGTTGTTGGAATGGTAGGTCGTTATCAGTCTGCTCCTAAAAAAAGTCATTTGGTAGTTGTCACAAGGATATTCAAATACTTGAAGGGAACACTGAATTATGGTCTGTGGTATCCAAGAAATCAGAATTTTCAATTAACTGCTTATTCAGATACAGATTGGGCAAATTGTGTGGATGAGAGAAAGAGCACTAATGGAGGTGCATTCTTCCTGGGTGACTCATTGGTAGCATGGATTAGTAAGAAGCAAAGATCTATTTCCTTATCAAATACAGAGGCATAGTACATTCTTGTTGCTAGTTGTTGCACTCATAATTTATGGATGATTCAAACTCTCGCATATTTGAAGGTAAATTATACTGATCCGATTACAATTCACTGTGATAACACTAGTTCCATTAGTGTCTCCAAGAACCCTTCTCTTCACTCCAAGACTAAGCATATCCCAATAAAATACCATTTTCTCAGAGAACATGTTACAAACAAAGTTGTTCAGCTGAATTATATTCCTTCCATAGAACAGATAGTTGATATCTTTATTAAACCGTTAGCAGCAAACCCTTTTGGATATATTCGTCAAAAGTTGGGGGTTATAACTTCTTTCGTCTAATATGTTCACCTAGTCAGGGGGAGTACTTATTGATCATATGTTGTATTTATAAGTTGCTAATAGTTGACAGGGGGAGTATGTACTGCAACAGCGCAGGGGGAGCATGTTTCTTCTTTCACATTGATGTCAAAGGGGGAGAAAGTGTGGTAATTTCAAAGATGCTACAGTGGTATAATTGGATGTTCTTCAAGGGGTTTCCATCAATGCCAAAGGGTGAGATTGTTGGCATGTTTTCAAACAGAGGTAGAGTATGCATGTTTTTCATTCATGACAAAGATCATGATCAGCAGCGTGCATGGCAATGGAAAGTTCAACAGTGAAGAGAAATAGTGATCGTTGGATCCCATTCAAATTTTCCGATGACCATCAAATCTAAATTCAAATAGGAGTAGCACACAGTAGAAGAGAACATATCTCAGGCATCAGATCTGAGCCCGAAGACCGACTGTCATTTGATTCATAAGAAGGATCACGATCTTTACATGAAAGATGAAGTGGGCCTACAAAATCCTGAAAGCAGGAGGACCGTCCATCTTCAAGAAGGACACATGGAAAGTGACAAGAATTTTGCTGACTTGCACATTGGAGGAGTCAACAGAGCATGGTGTGGAAACTCTCGATATGAGAAATCCTGAAAAGATCTAGGTCGTCAGATATGGAGTAATTACGAAGGACCAACAACTATTATATTTGGTGAAGCTAAAAGGTGGATAAGACCAAAAGTCATACAACTCTCCAAAACTATGAAGGAATCCTAGTCGTCCATTGAAGACACTCGTGGATCGTTGAATCCAGAGGACACATGTCGAAAGATTGTCATTTCACTGAATGGAAAGTCAAAGGAAAGAGGTGCTTTATCATTCCAACTCACAAAACACGAAATGGTGAAATGATCTAAGCTGTCGGATCGAGGAGAAATATGGACCGTCGATCCAAGGACACGTGGCAAAATCATGATAAGATCTGAACCATTGGGTCCATAGGAAATGTGGCGAAATATTGTCATTTTGCTGACTGGAAAGTCAAAGGAATGAGGTCCCCTATCCTATCGAACTCGTGATATGTGAAATTGTGAAATAATCTTAGTCGTTGAATCAATACCCAATCTTGACCATTGATCCAAGAGGGACATGTGTCGAGCAATTGGAATTTCGCTGACTGGAAAGTCAAAGGAAGGAAGTGCTCTAACCATCCAACTTGCGATATGTGAAATCATAATAATATCTAGATCGTTGATCCAAGAGGGACACATGACGATAGATCAGAGCACGACAGAAACACTAATATGTGGAATTGTAAAACGTCTTTTGGTGCATCCTGTGGTCACCATCGATGGTCACGTGAGGGGAAGAAGCTAGTGGTGCTAAAATCCATTTTATAGTTTTAGCGATCGCAATATGAAGAGTCGAGACCCTTCATCACAGGATTCCCGAAGTTGCGAATTGCGAAGCGCTTTGTGGATAAGTGCCTGGTCACCATCGATGGTCACGAGAAGGGAAGGAGCTACTCTAGCTAAGCTCATTTTTTTGGAGTTTCAGGGATTGCAACATGGAGAGTCAAGAAATATCATCACAAGAATGTCGAAATGCGAAATCAACGTGAGACCTTGTGCTTGTATTCCAACGGTGCAGGTGAATTTGAATATGATCAAAAGGCTATTGTTGCACTTCACAGTTATTTGATCAGTTATGATTCAGTTAGCAAAACCGATTCATGATTCTTGATTGGTTGGCAATTTAGTTGCTGAGGCATTTTTTCCCAACGAGATTTGAGGTGTAACTTATGAGGTGTGTGTGAATAAAAGGAGATATGAAGCGACTGTGTAAGGTTGGTTGTTCTGAATGAAAAATGAGTTGAACTGTAAGAGAAGTAAAATTAGAGTATGCGTAGTGTGAGAGAAAACTAAGAGATGAGAAATAGATGCTGAACAAACGGAATTAGAGAAAATTAGTAGAATAGACAGAGGAAGAGTAGAATTGCAGAACAAATAGAGGAAGAGAAAAATTGCAGAACAGTTAGAAGCAGACCATATTTACAAAACAGAGAAGAAGTGGTAAGATTTGATTTAACTGTGTTGTTGATTATTCAATTATTTATTTGTAATCAGGGAGGTAAGGAGGTGCTAGGGAGGATTGTGGTCCTTTGTGATTCAAGTTGGTTCTTGAATATTGGAAGTTGTAGCTTCCATCTAGTTGTGGCTAGAAAACAGAGTGGTAGGGTGGTGCTCAGGAAAAAATAGAGTTTTCTATAGGCAAGTTGGTGCTTG
>JASDQU010106299.1:186292-206925 GCA_032191745.1 Picea mariana
TCCATCCAGTTGGTGCTGGAACATTAAGGGAATTGGTGCTTCCTTCTAGTGGGTGCTAGAGAAACCAAAGAGGTGGTGCTCTCAAACAAGTTGGAGCTTGTAAAACAGAGGCAGTAGCCTCACATTGAGGTGGTGCTCAATTATAGATGATGTACAGAACTTAAAAGACTGCCTATCATTTCGAAGAAGAAGAGGTTTTCTCCCTTTATGGGTTTCCTCGTGAAAATCTATCTCTGTGTATACGTTATGTGTGACTGATGCTCATTACTTTTATTGTCCATATGCTGTATAATGTTGATGATCACTTGAAGAAAGAATAAGAATGTATTAATAGACTTAAATTGTTTAAGCACAATAACAATTGATTCACCCCCCCTCTCAGTTGTCTTGGTAATTTCAACATGTATATCTTTTTGACCTTCTGTAGGTGATTTGATCCCTACCAAATCACCTTCCTATGACATAATGAATCTGCCTTGTAGTAGGTCTCATGATTGGAGTTTCCATTGTTGCTACCACAACCAAGTAGAACCCTCCATCTCTCATAGTCACTGTTACCACAAATATCATATATAACCTTCATAGAACAATAGAGAAACCATGTCTCAAATCCTAATCCTACAGTTTGGAATACATAAGAAATGTTTAGTAAAGAGTTCAAGTAGTCAAACAACATCATATTAAGTGCATGCCCAAAAATACCCTTCTTTCTCTTATCTTAGAGTGGGCAGGGATCGGACCAACCCTTCAATGGGACTAGGTAAGAAGGAGGGACTAGAATCAATAAGTGAATGACTCAGGTTTTATATGTTATTTCCCTCTTAACAATGTCCCTCTCCCTTTTATTCAAGAATTTTTTTCTCACCCTTGATGTCAATAGCATTTGAAGGGACTAAGCTTAATTCCCAAGCCTCAAAAAACATGGCAGAAAGAAATTCTTCAAGCTCAATCTACCTTTATAAAACAACAACCCAAAATGCTAAGTACCTCCCCTGAAAATGTAAACTTTTGCACCTGTGGTTATTCAATATATTTTCTAAGCAGCGTATAGAAGTTTTGTCTTCACAAATAACATCAATAAAGATATGCTTTCCTCTATCACAAAAAAATTCTACATCCAAAAAAAATAACTACTCGTGAATACAATTCCTACATTACACAACTGTAACTCCAAAACTCACTTTGTGCCTAGGATGGTCAAATTATGGCCTCTCAAATTAATAGTGGTTTCTTGGCTAGCTAAAAAAAAATTAAATTTTTGTAGCATCCCATGACCCTCAAGAAGTGCAGAACCTAACTTTAACTGTAACAAAATATGGCATGTGAAAGTTTAGAAGACATGTTAATCGAAATTACATTAATGACACAAGCATTACATACATACTTTAAACGTATAAAGTAAAGCATGACGTTAACTACCATCATTGGAAGAGGGTAATTGCACTAATATTCCAAAAATCAGCCTTGGAATATTCTCAGCCTTGGAATATTCAACAAGTAGTTTCAAACTTGTGGCAAATCTTCTCGTCGCTGCGAGAGCTTCAAATTGTCATTTCAAGCATTGATCAATTAAATGAAATTTATAAATATCTAAGATGGAGTTTGAAGAAAACTTTTAAAGAAAAATAATATACAATGGTTTAAATTTTAATAATAAAGAAAACTAGGTGTGCTTAATGTAATAGCCTTCCTACCTAACAATGTTGTTTCCATGATGAAGCATTTTAGCCTATACGATTTTAAACTTTGCCCTATTCACATTTGGCAAGAAAATATGCGTGTTTAAAATATGTGTGTTTAATGTATGTTCCCATGTTTCTTGTCATTTTTTATTATTACCCTTTTTCTTCATGCAATTAGTCTTTCTTTGTTCTCTTTATGTAGCAAGCCTATCATTTATTTATGTTAGAGCCTATTTGCATAGCTTTTTGTAAGACTTTGATTTTCATTGTGGTTGGTATTTTCTTGATGTTATTATAGCCAAAGTACAAGTATGTTTCTAATTTTGGATTAATTTCATATTTTGTTTCTTATGTATTGATTAATTTTATATTTTGTTTCTTATGTATTGATTTGATCATTTGAATCTTGCATTAGTTGTATGGAGATTTTTTAATTCTTTTTCATGTTATTAAATCACAAAATTTATCATGATTTCATGGTAGTTTATGTTATCATCATGATGATCCTGCTTCAAATCTAAATTTAAATTTAGCAGGTGACTAGATCAGTGTAGAGACATGGCGTTGTTTGGAGGTTCGGGTCATACGTAGCGGTAATATGGATAAATATGGCGGAAGAGTGAAGGAAGGAGTCTTACAGACCGTTAATATTGAAACAACCTAGATCAACGATTGAGTCACGTATCGGGAGATGAACTAGAACGGAACTTAACTATGCGAGGGCGGACCGGGGAAAACCATTATGGTTTTTAAAGTGGACGCGTGGTGCCTCTAAAGATACATCGGGGCGAAAGGCGGTCTGCCTAAAGCCATTTTCGCAAAAGCCCCGATGTCACATGTTCCAATACGTCAAATCAACCACTCGTGGGGGAGGTGACGACAAGTAAAAATCACTCTGCATCACTCGTTTGGTACTTCACGACCATATGATGTCAGGTGAACGTCGTCGGATAACGAACTCAAAAGTTAATCATTTGAAATGGATTGGCCAAGCGTGGTAAACCAACGTACCTGCAAGCGATTATGTCAGTGATTCATGATTGGAACTCTATAACTATCGATTCTCAAGTATGGGGGTATCATCTTATCCATAAGCGAAGTAATCTCCAATTTGATCAACTCTCTAATTTCTTAAGGAACATCTTGGTGTCCACGAAATTGGGATACATGGATAAAGCCAATCAAGCCATATCCAGTCAAACAGGTCATTCAAGTAACATGGCGGGTTTATCTATAAGTAAGAAGGAAAGGGAAATTGCACGTATATTAGCAACTAAAATCCATACGGAATTTGCTACAGACCTATAATTAGAAGTCAAGCTAAATCCCATCATGAGTGACCTAATCATCAACAAGCGAGTTGTGAAAAAGAGACGGAGCAAACGACAGAAGACAGAAACCATGGTCGAAACGGCTGAAATCATTGGGGAGAATCAACCGGTCTGGTTGGGCACTCTAAAGGAGGATATCGCTAAACTGAAATAAGTACATCCCAGCATATTTTGGACAGATGATGACCGAAGAAAGAGGCCCAGATATGACAAACCTGTTCCTAATGATCCCTTTAAAATAGAATAATTGTTATTATAAATCATTCATTTTTGTAACTTATCTCTAATTTTAGAATTATGGGAAATCTGAACGTTTTGAATTCCATGAGAAATTTCTCTATATATGTATTATCTCGAGGATATAGAAAGGATGGAGAAAAGAGGAGCATGCCCTATGTGCAGGAAAACTTTTGCAAATTTTGGGGCTAGAATGAATATATAAATGCAGAAGCGGATTTTGGACTGTTTATGAAAAGATTCTAACTGGCGGTGATATGAGTCTTGTTTCCCTTCATAGTGTGTATTTCCTGAAATCTTATATTTCATTTACACTTCATTTTGTCTAAATTGGAGAATTAAAGGCCCGAAATTCATTATTTGATGCTCTTGTCTTAGCAATTTAGACTATGTTTCTCGCTTCTTAACTAATTCAGAATTCATCCCTGTAATGTTCTGATGTAGTTATGTGTTCCCTTTTCTTCTGATGCCATGCAAAATTTTCAAATATAAACTCAAACTCACTGCCTGATTTAGCCTTTTCCTCTTAATAGTTCTTAGGTTTGACAATGTATTTGTTTATTCCAGACCCCATAGCCCAAATATCATCTTCATTTTTCCAGTTATTTTATTAAAAATCCCCAAAACAAACCAAATCTAGCCACCGATTTCCAAAGAAATATCAAGCGACACGAGAGAGCCCTCTCTAATTTCAGCAAGATAGTGCCCATATCTAAAGTTGGTTGAAACAGTTACCTCTTTAGTTTGTCTATTCAGTCTGACAAAATTTACAGAGTGCTAACATTCTGATGTCGTTGTCGGGGACAAAATTAAAAAACATTCCCTGGGAAAGAACGACGTTGGTTGAGTCTTAAGGTCTGAGAACGGTAGACACTGAGGCACATATTGGTTGTATTCTTTCTCTGGCAACTCCACACATAAAAGAAAAATCAATTTGAAGGTGATTCCACTAGTAGAAGAATCCAGAAAATTTTAATTTTCACTGGCGACTCCACTCTCAATACAAAATCCAGATCCCAAAATGTTATTGGCGACTTCACTCGAATTTCAAATGTAGTTCAAAGACTCCACTGGAAGATGAGATACCTTGACATAGGTATGAAAAGGCATCATGAAAGAAAACGGGTACTTTAAATGGGATCTCCTCTAAAGAATTTCACTATTTGTTATAAGTCACCTATGCTCTTTCCTTGAATATGCCAAACAAATTTTTCTTTAACTACTGCATTCCAATGATGATCATGAGAATCTTGAAATTGTATATCCTCATCTTAAAGTTGTGCATGCATATCCTCACTGTATCACTGATTTTGATAAAAAAAAATTCCATCTGGGCCTTGTGATGACCATAACTAAGTTGATGAGCCTCATGAAATCAAAGTTGATATCTCACCTACTGTACTTGATCCAACGTCATCCAAGACTCAGCATAGATACAGACCCTTAAAATTACCTCAAGTACTTCATGGTTTTCCTCCTGAGCACTACAAATATCTGCCTGTGTTTGATGGGGAACCTGATGTCATCTCAGTTGAAAAACACATCCAAGGGTTTGAGCATTTTATAGAGTTGTTTGAGATTTACCATGATGATGTTTGTATGAGGGCCTTCTCTCAATCCTTGAAAGGGGACACCAAAGATTGGTTTAGACATTTGCATCCATATACAATTGGCTCATGGGAGGAATTAAAGAATGTTTTTTTTTAAGTTTTGGGGCAAGAAGAAATATTTGGATCTTCAACTTGCAGAGTTCTATGCCTTGGAATGGCAGAGCAACAAAACTATCTCTATATTTAGTAGAAGGTTTTTCAATATTTACTACAAATTGCCTGAAGAGATTCAACCCACTGAGGCTGCTACCATGCTCCATTATACAGTAACTCTTCATCCAGATTTGTCTTTCCTCCTAATGGAAAGAAGACCTAAGTCCTTACAGCAAATGTTTAATGATGCCCAGGATATTCAACACAACATATAGGCATATAAACAAATCCAAAAGGAGGGTTTGGATGCTCAAGAACATGAAAGTGAATATGAACAGAAAATAGTTGATAGAATTGGCAATATCATGGGTCCTCTTGAAGTTTCAAATGCTTATGATTGTGCTAAAAATATATATTCCACTTATTAAAAGAAGAGGTGTTGTTTTAGCCTCTAATCCATCTCATGATAAGCAAGGGGTTGATTGTCTTATATATTATTTTGTAGACAGTAAAGAGGATGAGTTTGCAAATCAGTTTGTTGAAGAGTAAATAAATGTTCCAAGTTTGTTCTTGTTAGACGATGTTGCATATGATACTGATTTGCTTGCATATAACAAATATGAGGATGATCGTGATGTTGAAGACTTTCTTTTTCATCAGTGCAGTGAAGAGCAAAGTATTAAATCAACTAAAGAAAATTCTCTACCCTTGTGCTTTACTACATTCAAATTGTTGAAAGAGAATTCTCAGATCATTGTTGAGGAAAACGAATTTGTGCTGATGCAAATTCATACCAAACCAATGAAACAGATTGACAAGATATTGGAGCACCCTTCTCAGACGCTTGATGACCCTATTCTTTGTTTTGGGGAAGACCTTGTAAATTTAGAAATACAATCATTGGTCGAAGACAAAGTTGAAAGTGAGGAAGTCTAGAAAACCAAAGAAATGGAAAAATGTACCTACGATGATACTGAAAAAAATGAAGAAGGTTTCGAATCAGGTAACAGAACCTTGCCATTGTGTTTTCCCTCATTCAAATTATTAAAACGAAATGTCAGTAGCGTTTCAAAACAGAGGAACATCCAAGCATGGCATTGAAAGTGAAGAAAGCAGCGGGCTTATAGATAAAAACTCTCTCCCCTTATGTTTTTATTCCTTTGATTGGTTAAGAGAAAATCATGAAATTTCAGAAAAAATAGGGAGTTCTGACTATATTCACAGTAGCACTATTTTACAGGAAAAGGTTTTCATTGAAGAAAGCCAACTACACTCACATGCATTGCACGATCAGTACTGGGAAGGGTGTTTCAGTTCAGAATTTCAATCTGTGCTTAGTCATCAAATTAAAGAAGAAGTTGATCAAGAAATTTTTATCGAATGTCTTTTTCTTTCTCCTAGAACTAATGCAGATGTTCAACAATATTACTAGCAAGACAGGGTATTTCAAGGTTTCCTTTCTTCCCCTGAAAATGACATAGTGATCATATTTCTGAACAACCTAGATATGGATGAATATTTTGAAATTTCACCTATGAAAACTCAGAACGGCGAGGAAACCCTTGTGGAGGAATCTTGCTCTTCTATCTTGATTCTTGAAAAGGAATCATTCTTCCATATGATTCATGATCCTGAGACACATTATATGGGAAAGGTTTACGATCATAATCTACCAATAACAACAGATTACAACGAATCAATGTATGTACCAGATATGAATCTTTTTACACCCGATGATGTTCTCTAGCCATGGTTGCTTTATGACTCAGGAAATCCCTGCTACCAGGCTTCTCAACAACTTTGTCAGTTTTTTAGAAGTAAACAAGTTGAATCACCTGAAAACAAAAATGTAGTGGAAGGAGTAAAACATGATGATTTTTTTACACATATTTTAGAAGATATGTTTGCAATCCTATTAGAGGAAATAAATAGTCCAAATGTTTTAAATTTTTTGAGGATTGTGGATAAATTTTTGAGTGAATCATCAGTCAGCAAGATTTGGAGCAAGCTTGTGAAAAGTAAATAGATAGTGGATAAAATGCTTGCATGGTTGCATTGGCACTTTGATTTCACTTGATTGATAGTTCATTTCAGTAATTAGAGTAGATAGGAGTGTGCAAATAAGTTTGTTGGTCAAGCAAAATTTTTAGTTTGAATTCCCAATAGTGTGTACAGTCAGATTTTAGTGGTACATTCAGTATTCCGTATACAATTGAGAGCAGTTTGCAAAGTATGGTTTTAATATTTGACATGCAGGCTCCAAGGCGTAACAGAATACACGCACATGTTTTGAGGGTGGCCTAATGAAGAAGGCATCAGGTCTACAGTTCTTTGCTACCTCACAGGGAGGATAGCATCCCCAGTTGGAGCCTATGTTATCACCATGACGATCCTGCTTCAAATCTAAATTTAAATTTAGCAGGTGACTAGATTAGTGTAGAGACATGGCATTGTTTGGAGGTTCGGGTCATATGTAGCGGTAATATGGAAAAATATGGCAGAAGAGTGAAGGAAGGAGTCTTACAGACCGTCAATATCCAAACAACCTAGATCGATGGTTGAGGCCCATATCGGGCAATGAACTAGCACAGAACTTAATTATGTGAGGGTGGACCAAGGAAAACCATTGTGGTTTTTAAAGTGGACATGTGGCGCCTCCAGAGATACATCGGGGCGAAAGGCGGTCTACCTAAAACCATTTTCGCAAAAGCCTCGATGTCACATGTTCCAATACGCCAAATCAACCACTCGTGGGGGAGGTGACGGCTAGTCAAAATCACCCCGCGTCACTCGTTCAGTACTTCACAACTGTATGATGTCAGGTGAACATCATCGGATAATGAACTTGAAAGCTAATCATTTGAAATGGATTGGCCAAGCGTGGTAAACCAAAATACCTGCAAGTGATTCTGTTAATGATTCATGATTGGAACTCTATAACTATTGATTCTCAAGTATGGGGGTATCATCTCATCCATAAGCGAAGTAATCTCCAATTTGATCGACTCTCTAATTTCTAAAGGAACATATTGGTGTCCACAAAATTGGGATACATGGACAAAGCCAATCAAGCCATATTCAGTCAAACAAGTCATTCAAGTAACATGGTGGGTTTATCTACCAGTAAGAAGGAAAGGGAAATTGCACGTATATTAGCAACTAAATTCCATACGGAACCTGCTACAGACCCAGAATTAGAAGTCAGGATAAATCCCATCATGAGGGACCTAATCATAAACAAGAAAGCTATGAAAAAGATACGGAGAAAATGACAGAAGACAGAAACCATGGCCGAAATGGTTGAAAGCATTGGGAAGAATCAACTGGTCTAGTTGGGCACTCTAAAGGAGGAGATCGCTAAACTGAAATGAATTCTTAGGTGGGAATAAGTACATCCCAACATATTTTGGACAGATGGCGACCGAAGAAAGAGGCCCAAATATGAAAAACTTGTTCCTAACGGTCCCTTTAAAATAGAATAACCGATATTATAAATCATTCATTTTTGTAACTTATCTCTAATTTTAGAATTATGGGAAGTCTAAACGTTTTGAATTCCATGATAAATTTATCTATATATGTATTATCTCAAGGATATAGAAAGGATGGAGAAAAGAGGAGCATGTCCTCTATAGAGAAAGACTTTTGTAAATTTTGGGGTTAGAATGAATATATAAATGCAGAAGCAGATTTTAGACTGTTTATGAAAAGATTCTAACTAGCGGTGATATGAGTCTTGTTTCCCTTAATAGTGTGTATTTCATGTAAGCTCATATTTCATTTACCCTTCCTTTTGTCTAAATTGGAGAATTAGAGGCTCATAATTCATTATTTGATGCTCTTGGCTTAGCAATTTAGACTATGTTTCTCTCTTCTTAACTAATTCAGAATTCATCCCTGTAATGCTCTAATGTAGTTATGTGTTTCCTTTTCTTTTGATGCCATGAAAAATTTTCAGATATAAACTCAGACTCGCTGCCCGATTTATCCTTTTCCACTTAACAGTTCTCAGGTTTGACAATGTATTTGTTTATTCCAAACCCCATAGCCCAAATGCCATCTTCATTTTTCCAGTTATTTTATTAAAAATCCCCAAAACAAACCAAATCTAGCCACCGATTTCCAAAGAAATATCAAATGACACGACAGATCCCTCTCTAAGTTGAGCAGGCTAGTGCCCAGCTCTGAAGTTGGTTGAAACAGTTACCTCTGTCGTTTGTCTATTCAGCCGGACAAAATTTACAGAGTGCTAACAATTTCAATGTCAAATTTTATAATTAATAATGGCAAATGTGAATAGCCAAATGGGATTAATATGCATATAATTTTTCCTAATTCGTAGATGGCATGGACATAACTATGGAGAGAATTACACATCCAAAATTTATATAGAATTCCATGTCAAATGGGCTATGGGAAAGGCATTTTTTATCTCTATATGTCATTGTAGGACCATTTTAGTGTCACCAAGTATGAAAATGTCAAAACTCCAATGCCTTGCACTATTCTAGGGAGAGTGCTCCAAAATTCAAATATTCAACATTGAAATGAATGTACAGATGATCTTTCATAAAAGGCCTTTCATATTGAGGCATATCTTCATCATTTATGGTTTTGTATTGACATGAATGCATGAAATGTTGATAAGATAAACACCACATAACGGAATGCAAGTTAAGTTGTTATTCCTTTATATTAAGATGCATATAAGCTAATAAATATATACTAAAATTGAAAGGATTAAATATTAGCACATTAATCAAGAATGGGGAGTTGTGTTACATACTAGCTTTGATTATCTTCCTTGGGATAGATTTAATGAGCATTTGCCTACCATCAAGGTGAGTTAGGGGAAGTTGGAATTCACATGGAGCCTCTATCAAATTTAAGTGTGTGCTCAACATAGAGATCATCACCCTTTATTTAGAACTTAGAGTGGTCTTTCAATTGCAATACAAAAAAATATATCACTAGGTATAGTGTCCAGCTACAAAAACAGGAATGATTACATTGAATTAGCTTGGATAATGTAGACATAACATAATATACCAGATGCAGTTCATTTGACAACATACAGGAGATCATTTATACTTGTTTCATTCTACATTTAAACACGCCTATGCCTATAATCTACAAGTTTGAAATACAAACTAACAAATAAAACTCCAAAACCTATCGCCTCATCAACTTCACCTTGAAACAGTATCCTCTAGCCATGTTGCATTCCCTTCTCCATGTGGACCTTTAGTACTTTCTTGTCTTGAACAACTTTGTTCCCTTTACACTAACCATACTTATCCTTTTCATTTATTATCTTACCTACATAATTAATTGTTTCTGAAGAATGTTATTTAAATCATTGTTTCACCTTTGAAATACACATCATATGGTTGAGCTTGTTATTTAAATCACTAGTCCACCATTGAAATACACATCATATGGACAAGCTTGTTACTTAAATATTAGTATACACTCAATGCATATACACATCATATGTTCACGCTTGTTAGTTAAATAATTAGTATACATTTAGTGTATTTCTTAATGCAGAGAGAAGTTGAAACAACACTCCTATCGGACACACAAAAAAAAAAATCAAGATATTTAAAAACCAAAACTCCATGTAGCATGTATTTAAGGAGAACATGTTGAAAAGAAAGTATTCAAACAAAACCCAAGCCTCTACAATTAAGGAAAACATTTTGCATTTATTGTATTGTCCCGAGACCAAGTCGCATGATAGATACCTTTGTATCAGAACCTTGGCATCCCATACATTGACCAGAAGCACCAGATGTAGAGCCTTTCTTGCACAATTCCATTTAGAAAATTGAAGCTAAGCAAAATACAACAATAAATGTGATCTCACAAAATAAATTACTTAGACCACATAGTATTAAATTACATAGCCCATGGAAGATTTAGTAACCTGATGTCAATTGGCAGTAATCCCTATATGATGACTCTGGAAACTAATTGCAGTGGTAATCACACAAAAATGGATTAGACCCAACAAGACTAGCCTCTCGATGTAAAACTTGTGTAGTCAAGGTAGATATGTCATACCGCTTACATTTCAAACATATAAAATTTATTGAGAGTGATAACTTTCTGGATGTTCCATTATACAGGTCCTCTAGGGAAACCTTCAGAGGATGTACAACATATTCACCTTGTTTTTTCCTTTGGCCTCTTGAGCTTCCATCTTCAATTAACCAACATAAACAAAAATAAATAAAAGACAATTCCAAAGAGGCAATCTTAAGAAACTAAATAAATCAATTAAAGTTAGAAAGCGAATACCCTTACCTCTAAAACTAGATCCTTCAAAAGAACCCCCAAAAAATGACTCAAATATGTCAAAGGGATCATGGGAAGAAACACCACCTCCCATTCCCTCTTTCAACACATCTTCTCCATACTAATCACAAATATCCCTTTTTTTGGATTGCTCAAGACTTCATAAGCCTAAGCCAATTCTTTGAACAACTCCATATAATAGAAAATAAATTCAGTAATAATAGTGTTTGGACATCAAATGCACTAAGGAAGCATTCACAATTTAAATCCTCTAATTATTCTAAAGAGAGTTTCATACCAAATCTAACAAGCAAAAGTATAAAGTAACCATAAGTTACCTTTTTTGAATCCCCACCGTTATCAAGTTGATTTTTTATGGCAACTTTCCTATAAGTTTTATTCAACTCATTAGGTGTAGCATCTTTTGACACACCCAAAATATCATAATATTTTGTATTGTCACTCTTTTTTTGGTGCACGCCCAAACATGGTTAATGGAATTTAGTCTCCACTCTTACAACAACTATGAATGATGTGGGAAATCCCACTCATGAGAAGAGTTCAACACCAAGTGCAAATAACAAATCTCTAAATAAAATTCATTAATCTAAACACAAGCTTATAGGCTTTACATAAAGAAAACTACCTCAACAAACTAGGAGGCAAGATCCCAAGAAATAGCAACCAAAATACAATAATAGATCTAGTTAGAGATATGATATCCACTAGTCACAAGAATATGAAACCAACTCAACTACTCCTTGAGAATAGGAGACAAAAAGGATTTGTCACTCTCCAAACCACAACAATACTCTCCTACCAAAATAATAAGGAGAAATTCATATCCTATAGCTAAGGACTAGAATCCCTATCATTCCTCCCAACAACATAAGCATCGAATTCTAATGCTTTCAGAAGAGAGGAAAGATGTTGCCACATCTAGTGCCAAGAAATTCAATGAACCTAATGTGAAAACTAAATTTTCATAGCAAGAAGGTAGGAAGTGATGGATTGATCCAAAAACGAAGGTATTACTGATAATTTGCAAGTTAGTTTAATGTACTTTTTGCATCGGATCGTTAAGAATGCAAAATACATAAATTTATTATCTTGTTTGCGGAATATCAAATGTGACTTTTACTTGATGCTTATTAATGTATAAAGAGATCAGCCATTAATATTCATGTTGCAAATGAAAAGAATAGAACAGAAAAACAGAAAGAGAAATAGAGACAAGAGGTTGATAACGGAGTTCACCAATCATTGGCTACGTCTCTGGGCCCGCTTCCAAGTGGAGAACCTCTTTATTGCTCTTTAAAATGCTCAAAGTTCTCTTACAATGCTCTTTGTTGTTATATTACATGCTTCATGTCTACTGTGCAAGACCTCCATGCTCAGATTCATGCATGCACCATCAAAATCCTCTCAACAACATGAGAAAAACGCCTCTCAAAACACGAGAAAAGGCAGAAATTTACAAACTGCTCCTTCAAAACCCTGCATCAAAAAGTCCCCTACAAGCTTCAAAAAGCCTGGTTCTTATAGTTTTCAAGGCTCATATGAGGAATCCCAACTTCCCTCGAGATCTGGCCTCTTTCTGGGATCAAATCCCCCTCCAAATGGCCAAGATATGCCCAAAAAACCACTTTCTGGTCATAATATCAGGCCAGTTAATTAAAAAAATACATAACAGGCTTAAAAAACCCCACTTTTTGTTAAATATACAGTGTAGCCCCCTAGGGTTGGGCGTGCGCCCTCAAAATAGGGTCATATGTACTATATTTGGCCAAGCGTTGGCCCCTTTAGGTATGCTAGCTCTTGATTTGTGGCACTTTCATGTGACCTCTGGTCCAAAGTCTAAACTTTCGCGTGCCCATGAAGGGGATAGCCCCCGGTCTTGTGGAAACATACCCGGAACCATGGCTTAAAGAGCATGTTGGTGGTTGTAGATGAAAATTCCACGCCCTCGGTCACACATTACAATATAACCATGGGTTGGGGCTTAGCCCCAGCCCCCTCGCGCGCCCAAACTTTAAAACATTTCAATTTAAATAAATTTAAATGTGCTATGTTTAATAAGTAATACAATGGGCGCGTTGGTCTTTGGTCATTTCCCAAGGCTTGGACTATGGTGGGTGGTTGTGGGTTCAAAACCCATGGACCCCCAAACATTTTTAAACTTGTCATACAAATTGTTGACTGGGTGCCATGTGGCTGCCCATGCCTGGGCCACGTGGCACCACCACATTTGACCAAACTTTGCCAAGTGTCCAATTCTAATTGGAGCTGCCATCCACATCTGCCCAGTCATTGATCGCCACTTGTCAACACCTTATTCTGCCACATCAGCCTCATGAAGTTTCATTGGTGATGTCATGCTGACGTCAGCATTGACTTTTTGCCAGTCCTTTGACTTTTTAGCTGTTTGAGAAAGCGGTCAGAGTGTGATAACTCTCGCATACGGATCTTGTTTGAGAAAGTAAATATATTGTTGGAATCAGCGTGACGAGATGGATGCAATGGCACTTGTTTCATTCAATTATGAGAACTTTGATTTTTGAGCATTTTCTGAGCTTGGGGAGCCTGGATCATTCCTCCCCACTTTGGAAGCTTTTCTGTTTTTACTGAGGTAAGAAGTAAGGGTATTGCCTCCCCACTTGTCCGGTATCATCCATCCTTTCTTCTTGGACAATAATCACCTAACTAATCACAACAAACATGAAAACTGAGATAGCATTGTTTATCAAAGTAATCATTTCATTTATCACACAATCATCAACATTCTTTGTCGCACTTTGCAGCCACACACCACTTAACAACAGCAAACTAATCAATAATACTGAGTATGCAAATGAAAATGACAAAACATGCTTCCCCTTTTGAAGAGGAATAGTAATCAAATTATGCAGCCGAACCTCATGTTGTACCCCTGGTGACACTTCATGACTGCTAGAATCATATTGAACCATCTCATGTTTAGCATCACTAATTTCATGTTTTGTTATAGACATAAGTGTTAAGATTTTTCTTGCATTTACCATTCTTTTTAACTGCCCTATAGCTGCAAAAGACCTGCCAGTTTTCATGCAATGAGCATGAACAATGCACTCCTTCCCATCTTTCTTGAAGCAATATTTATTATCCTCCTTGTAGAATATGGCTTTCCTATCATAAAGGTATGGGCTTCCTAGTACAATTCCACATATGTCCAGTGGCACTATATCAAGCTTTACTTCATCAACATAATTAGAAGTGATTGCAAACTTGATTTTACATTGCTTGGTTACTTGTAAATTGTTATCACCACATATCCATCCCAATGGATATGGTTTAGGATGTGACTTAGTTTCAAGTCCCAAGTTATTTACAACATCTTCACTAATCAGATTAGCTTGCGATCCACTGTCTACAAGAGTATCAACTTTAACATTATGTGTTATAAACCTTATGTGGAAAAGTTCATTCCTTTTACACTCATCATTTACATCAACTGATCTAGAAGAGCTAGAATTTGCAACATAATTTATACCTCGGATTCCCATAGCTACAACCTGTGTCTCATCACCAGAATCTGATCCAAGATCCACTTGAATTGTCACTGTTGTGGTCTTCTTCCTTCCTTGTTTGGCATACTTCTTTGGCTTCATTTCAGGATGTAAGGTCCAACAATGATCTTCATCATGACCTACCTTCTTGCAATGCTCGCAAGTAGGCTTCTCCTTTCTTGTCGTGGTCGTCTTCTTCTCTTTCCTTTTCCCTGCATCCTTTATTTGCCAAGTATCTGTATAAATACTATCACCAAAATTCCCTTTACTTGATTCAATGTGAATGGCTTGTACACATACTTCATCAAAGTTAGAAGGATTTAGCATAAGAATAGTGCGCTTGAGATAAGAATGTAAACCACCAATATATTTTAGGAGTGTCTCTTGTGTATATAATGGAATACCCAAATTTAAAGCTTTCTTACGAAATATCTGAGTATATTCTTGTACACTTTGACCTTTTGATTGCCTTAAACATTGCCAATTCATCTTTTCTTGTTGCATGTAAGCTAAAGGGTAAAATTGTTGTTTTAATGCAATAACAAAATCATTCCAGGAAGAGATTGTTTTACCACTTTTCTTAAGATCATCTCTAGTTCTTCTTTCCCACCATATGAGATTTGTGTCTCCCATTTTGAGACTTTCTAGTTGGATCTTAGTTTCGTCATCAACAATCTTTTGTATCATGCAATATACTTCTAACTGTCTCACCCAATTATCTAGCTTTTCTGCATCTAATTCACCATCATAAATGGGTAATTGAAACTTTACATCTATCTTTAATAACGGCATATAAGAATAATGATGAGTTTTTTGCTTATCCTTGGAGGAATGTACACTTGCTTCATTATTAGATGATGAGGATGAAGGAGAAGAAGGTTTCGAAGGTCCACCACCTCCAACTCCTCCTTCTGCTCTTACCAAAGATTCACCTTCTTCAACTTTTGGATTCCTTCGCTAACCTCTTTCATGGTAAAGCTCCTCTACCATGGCTTGCATCAATTTAAAGGCCTCAAAGAAATCATCTTCAGATTTGAAGGGACCCAATTTCTGTGGCGAAGACATGTCTTGCTTATGCGGTCACCTTTGAATCTCTGTGTCAAGAGCCTCAAGTTGGCCTTCTCCTCGCTTGAGTTTTCCTCTTGTGAGCATCCAATGCTTGCAATTCCTGTCAAACCTTCAAAACCAAATGCTCTGATACCATAAACTTGATCCAAAAACGAAGGTATTACTGATAAATTGCAAGTTAGTTTAATGTACTTTTTCCATCAGATCGTTAAGAATGTGAAATACATAAACTTATTATCTTGTTTGTGGAATATCAAATGTGACTTTTACTTTATGCTTATTAATGTATAAAGAGATCAGCCATTAATATCCATGCTGCAAATGAAGAGAATAGAACAGCAAAACAAAAAGAGAAATAGAGACAAGAGGTTGATAACGGAGTTCACCAATCATTGGCTACGTCTCCGGGCCCACTTCCAAGTGGAGGACCTCTTTATTTCTCTTTAAAATGCTCAAAGTTCTCGTAAAATGCTCTTTGCCGTTATATTACATGCTTCATGTCTGTTGTGCATGACCTCCTTGCTCAGATTCATGCATGCACCATCAAAATCCTCTCAACAACATGAGAAAAACGCCTCTCAAAACATGAGAAAAGGCCAAAATTTACAAACTTCTCCTTCAAAACCCTGCATCAAAAAGTCCCCTACAAGCTTCAAAAATCCCAGTTCTTATAGTTTTCAAGGCTCAGATGAGGAATCCCAACTTCCCTCAAGATCTGGCCTCTTTCTAGGATCAAATCACCCTCCAAATGGCCAAGATATGCCCAAAAAACCATTTTCTGGTCATAATATCAGGCCAATTAATTAAAAAAATACATAACAGGCTTAAAAAACCCACTTTTTGTTAAATATACAATGTATCCCCCTAGTTTTGGGTGTGCACCCTCAAAACAGGGTCATATGTACTATATTTGGCCAAGCGCTAGCCCCTTTAGTTATGCTAGCTCCTGATTTTGTGGCACTTTTCATGTGACCTCTGGTCCAAAGTCTAAACCTCCACACGCCCATGAAGGGGATAACCCCCGGTCTTGTGGAAACATACTCAAAAACTTAAAGCGCATGCTGGTGGTTGTAGATAAAAATTCCGTGCCCCCGGTCACACATTGCACTGTGCTCAAACTTTAAAACATTTCAATTTCAATAAATTTAAATGTGCTATGTTTAATAAGTAATACAATGGGCGCGTTGGTGTTTGGTCGTTTCCCAAGGCTTGGTGGGTGGTCGTGGGTTCAAAACCCATGGACCCCCAAACATTTTTAAACTTGCCATACGAGTTGTTGGCTGGGTGCCACATGGCAGCCCATGCATGGGCCACGTGGCACCACCACATTTGACCAAACTTTGACAAGTGTCCAATTCTGATTGGATCTACCATCCACATCTACCCAGTCATTGATGGCCACTTGTCAACACCTGATTCTACCACGTCAGCCTCATGAAGTGTCTTTGGTGATGTCATGTTGACATCAGCATTGACTTTTTGCCAGTCCTTTGACTTTTTAGTTGTTTGAGAAAGTGGTCAGAGTGCGATAACTATCGCATACAGAGCCCATTTGAGAAAGTAAATATATTGTCGAAATCAGCGTGAGGAGACGGGCGCAATGGCACCTGTTTCATTCAATTCTAAGAAATTTTATTTTTGAGCATTTTCTAGGCCTGGGGAGCCTCCTGGATCATGGATTTTTGACAAGGCAGGTAATTTTGCATGGCGAAAACTTGATCTGAAACAAACAAAAGATAAACATCTAGAACAATTTTTATAGGATGATTGGTCATAATATCAGTGTCCAATGTTGGTTCATGACATGTGTTGACAACATCATGGGTGCTCTACTGATTGGGATGAAAAACATTATGAACATGAAGGTAAGATTTAGATGATGATTGATATCTAATGAGGCTATGAACCAATGATAAGAGGCTACCAAATGTGAAATTCCAAGCAAGGAGAGAAATCTACAACAAGTGAGAAACTTTGAAGTTTGTAGAATGTCCTATGTAGATGGTGTCTCGAGGAAATTGAGGCCGATGAGAAAGCAAAGTGTAACACACCCAACCCCCTAAGTACCCATTTAAGGAATGGGTTATTAAAGTTTCACTTTTTTTTTCAGTCATCTCAATACCTCTTCTCGAGGCACCATTGTCTTATGTTCGTCAAGAGCTTTCCAACAACTGTCATCATGCTTAAAACTGAGCTATGGATCAAAAGTTATGGCTTTACAAAGTTCTCAGGCCTCATTGACCAGTGCCACCTTATTTCCATGTGGTGTCCATGTGGCTACCTATCCCAAGTGTCAATTGACGTAGCATGACTGTGGCTCCGACGTCGCACTGACCACATGGTTTTTCGAACCCTGGTTCCAATCCCACATAACCTTTAGTCATTATTATCGGGATTTTATTTCCATCATTTGCAAAGACTCAACCACAAGTTTCGACAACGATTCGTTAGTCAGGCTTACTCCAAATCCAATGATCCATGTGCTTCGCATCCAACGACTCTAATTAATTCAGTGATTCTAAAGGGCTCGACACTTAACGCCCACTCTTCCATTCTTCTGCACTCCGATGACATTATGCCTGGATCAACATACCACATTCATTGGCCCATCGATCCAACAATCCTCGTTGCATTTCCAAATTCCTCCATCGTCGTCAACACTCTTAGTCAACACATAACCTTTCCAATCCCTTCCATATATGATGAGCATTCTAGATTTCTCTACCCGTAGATCTGGCGGTTAATGACCATCCAATGGTCTAGACCCAACAGGGCCCACCCTTGAACTTGCGACGAACCAGGTGTTGACACCTGTCGTCTTTCAGGTGCGCTAGCATGCCACACCACTCGTGACGTTTCCATCTATTCTATAACCTATAAGGGGGTTCTTCATAAATCTACGATGGAAATTAACTATGAACCACCACTGATCAACGACTCTCATTACATCATCCATGCCTTCGTCATCGTCAATGTTCTTGACCACCACATAGCCTTGTCGACCTTTCAAACATCAACGAACGGCCCAAATCTTCTCGGATTTTCACCTATGTGTGCCAAATCCTCTTGACACGTGGCATCATCCCTGCATGACACATGGCACCATTTCCACCTAACACGTGGCATCCTTATTTACCACAAAATCTCGTCCATAAGTATCAAATTATTATTCCACGTGGCACCATCCACGTCGACCCCTTAGGCCATCAACTAAAGATTGATGGTCCAGATCATCTGTTGGATTTCCCAGGCATTAGCAGATCTACAGTCTAGATTTAACCTTAGAGCTCCTCCATCAGAGTGTATCTCTGTGACTCACTCTAAGAGGCACTCTGCGATGGATGGTCAAGATTTCTTCATCAAAGATCTAACTATAAGGATTTAGAGCGAGTTTGTTAGGTCTCTCATCCCCTTTCTTCGTACAACCCTTGGCCTTGGGCCCTTCCTCAGGAGACACCTGTCATCCCCCAAGACATGTTGGTAAGTCACATGGCACCCATATCGTGTCACGACCATACTTTCTGTATGCCAAAATACCATGACACATGGAACGACCATATTTCAACACATGGATCCCCACGTGGATTTGATGTGGCATACATGTCATCACGAGTGCGCTCGAATCATCCAGTCAGGTGTTGACACTTGTCCTACCGATGACATGCTAACCATCGGGCTAGCTCCTCCATCAGTTTGACGTCACTTCCCTTTTTTATAACTCACCACTGGAAAAGGTAAGGCCCGTGAAAAATCAACAGCTTGCATTCCTCGCGGCCACCCTTTGACCAACGGGACAAATTTAACCTTGGATTACTCCCATCAGATTCAATATGTTCCCGGTATTCACGATCACTCCGACTGGCCTCCTCTGAAGGAGGGTCGAGATTTATCTTTCCCATTGATCAGATGGATCATATTTGATGACACATGTCCCAAGGTATGATCCAAAAGAGAATCCCCCTCTGTCCTTCCTCCAGTCACAGGATGACACGTGTTATCATCTAGTCACACTGGCAATCCTTATTAGCATGACACGTCAGCCTAAAATCATCTCCTATCTTAGTCTTGTTTAAACAAGACCCACAACGATCTACGACGAAGGTTATTTGTGGGATATACCCTGATGGATAGCCTAGAATATCCCTCAGACTCCCCCTTTCGGTGCACCTCCACTCTGGGGATTTTGGGCCACTCCGACCATGGGACTCCAATAATTCTCTCCTTCACGATCTATAGTGAGAAACAATCGTCGTGTCGAATCCAATGGTTGTGAGGAAACTGGGTCTTATGTGTCCACAGTCTCCGACCGTGTCCACCACGATAAATCCAACAATCCACAATCCATTATAGCCACCCTCCAATGAATCAACGATCCTCGTTGATTTGGGGTGCATACTCTATGGGCTTCATGACCAGCTCCGATGGAGGGTTGGGATCTAACTATTCCGCCAGATCGACAGTCGAGATTAAATCTCACCCTTGATCAAATAAAGGGCCCAGATCTAACCACCACCCTAAAGCAATGATTACGATCCCCCGAGGTAAGATTAGGGTTTCCCCCTAGCTTAACATTTTACTCCAGAAATTAGCCACTTTCAAGAAGTCTTTCTCTGATTCATTTACAAGACTTACCCAATCTCAAGGACGTCACACTTTTCCAAGGCACTCCATGGTTTTCCCAAGGTCTCTCTATATCACCCCATTTTCTGAAAGACTTATTAATTTTAGGTGTCCCATGAGAAAGGTTATGACAATGCGTACAGTAAG
>JASDQU010106299.1:230960-242807 GCA_032191745.1 Picea mariana
TCTTGCACTGCTATAGCTAGCCACCCCGAGCTAGGGTAGGATGCCACGAGAGGATTTCTTGTATTCAACAAGGTTTTTCTGGGAGATTCTACTGCCTCTGTATTTTCTCTTTTCTCCCAACCAGAGAGTTCTCTCTATCTCCAGCATGCAGGCATCTTTTCCAAAACGTGTCCCCTTCCTTCTGTATGTCCTCCTCCTCTTTTCGCGTATTCTCCCCCAAGACCTCATGGGTCATTTCAGAATCTTTCTGATGGTACTCTACCCATCCTTCCTTAATTCTCGAGGAGACTACCCAGATACCAGCTTGACTGGTAATCAACTTTCTTGGGCAAAGGACAGTTCATGGTTTGCATTGTTTTTAATTTGACAGGGTACTGCCTGGCAAGGTAATTTCAACCAGTAATTTCCCCCCTCTTGCACCATTCCTCTCATGACATCATAACCCGTGAAAGTCATCATTTTAGTAGTAGTGTAACATTTCTCTATTGTATTAATAATCAATATGCACATTACAAAATAGATCAAAAGGTCCATTGTCTTTCAATGGTCACATAACATGTTCATAGTTTGGTTATGATAATACTTATATTTACATATTAGGGGAAACAGGGGTGTTACAATCTCCCTCCCCCCTTAAAGGAACACCACCATTTGTGTTCTATCTTCCGCAAAAGCTCTATATGCAGCAGTGAACAAAAAAGGGTATGCCTCTTTCATGGAATCCTCCATTTCCCATGTAGCTTCATCGGGACCAAAGTGTTTCCACTGCACCTTGACCTATGCAATGGTTCTTTTCCTGAGAGGGATCTCTCTCTTGTTTAGGATACATTATGGTTATGGTAGGAACTCTTTGTCTGGCTCCACCTAGATCAAATCCCATTCAATTATGTGAGCAGGATCATGTATATATTTCTTTAACAAGGAAACATGGAAAACATTATGTTCTTTCACTGTGGGAGGTAAAGCTAATCTATATGCTACAAGTCCCACTTTGTCCATAATTTCAAAAGTTCCACAAAATTGGGGTGCTAGCTTGGCACATGTTCCCATTCTCAAGGAACTTCTTCTAGGTTTAATTCGGAGATACACATGATCTCCTACATTTTACTCTTTGTGACTCCTTTTGTTGCCTGCATAGCTCTTCTGCCTATCTGAGGCCACCTTTAATTTTTTCTTTATTTGAGTTACTTTTTATTCTAACTCCCTTAGAATATCTGGCCCAAGTGTTATTATGTCCACTAGGTTATCCCAACTCATTGGGATATTTCATTTTCTACCATAGAGAAACTAAAAAGGACTCATTTTCAAGGATTCATGGTAGCCATTGTTGTGGGTAAATTCTATTGGGGGTAGGTATTATTCCCGTTTTTTGGGTTGATGCATCACATGCATCCTTAACATATCCTCCAACACTCGAGTTACCCTCTCTGTTTTCCCATCGGTTTGAGGGTGATAGGTTGTACTAAACAAAAATTTTGGTCCACAACCAGTAAACAAAGATTTCCAAAATTCTGAGGTGAATTGCGCATCTCTATCAGATATGATTTCCTTAGGCATCCCATGTAGCCTAAATATTTCTTTCATGAAGATATGGGAAATTTATATTGCCTTGCAAGTGGACTTTATTGGAATAAAGTGAGCAGCCTTGCTTAACTTGTCCACAACTATCATGATGGCATCATTTTGTTTGGTTGTTTTAGGTAATCTTGTGATAAAGTCCATGGAGATGGTCTTCCACTTTAATATGTTGACATTCCAAACATTTATCTAAGTATTTACTTAAGTCCTTGTTCATTTCTAGCCAATAGAACAATTTTTTAGTGGTTGTGATCGTTTATGGGTAACCAGGATGACCAGTATATGGTCTTTTATTTAGTTCATCCATGTTGAACCTCTTCAAGTCGTCACAATTTGAGATGTACAACCTACCTTTGTGAGTTAGCAGGTCATCATTCATCAGCTGATAATCAACATACTTCATCCCTATGGGATCTTGTTTGAGATTTGTCTTTACAGTAATAAAAATTCCATCTACTTCTTGTGCACTTTTAACTCTTTCCTTGATGTTTGATTCACAAGTGCTTATAGTGGATAAGTGAATCACTTTCATACTTCTATTGAGGGAATCAACCACTCTATTTTCTTTCCCTTTAATGTGTTTGATTTCAAAATAAAACTCATGGATTAGAGCCATCCATCTAGTTTGCCTAACATTTAGTTTGGAGGGTCAAAAAAATACCTCAACCCACTATGGTCTATCATAAGCACACATTTTATGCCTGGGAGATAATGCCTCCACATTGTTAAAGCATGCACTATGGTAGCTAATTCTAGATCATGGGTAACATAATTTATTTCATGTTTATTCAATTTTTTATATTCATAACATATTACATTCCCTTCTTGCATGAGGACTCCTCTGAATCCTTCCTTGCAGGAATTGGTGCACACAAGGAAATCCTTGTATGGGTTTTCAATTTTCAGTACTGGGGCATTGGTTAAGAGGTGTTTCAATTGCTGGAAACTTTCCTCATGCTTTGTTGTCTAGGAAAATTTAACTCCCTTTCTCTTTAGAGAGGTGATTGAGTGACCAATCTTGGAAAACCCTTTTATGAATCTCCTATAGTATCCTCCTAGGCCCATAAAAGATCTAATATCAGTTACATGTTTTGGTGTAGGCCAAACCATAATGGCCTTGATCTTATCAGGGTCAACTTCCACCCCTTTATCATAGATAACATGGCCTAAGTAGTGGAATTTCTTTTGGAAGAAGTCACACTTGCTAAGATTTGCATAGATCTTGTGCTCTCTTAGTACTTGAAGTACTAACTTGAGATGTTCTTCATGCTCTTCCCTGCTCTTTGAATAAATTAGGATATCATCAATGAAAACTAAAACAAATCTATCCAAGAGATTTTTCAGCACGCTATTCATCAAGCACATGAAGGTGGTTGGTGCATTGGTAAGCCCAAATGGCACCACCAAAAATTCGCATTGCCCATACCTTGTCCTAAAGGTTTTTTTGTGGATGTTTTCATCCTTAATTTGGACTTGATGGTATCCATATCTCAAATCAATCTTGGAGAAAATTGTGGCACCCCTTAACTGGTCATATAAGTCATCAATTCTCGGTAGGGAATACTTATTCTTAATTGTCATTTTGTTAAATTGTCTATAGTCTATGCACAACATGAGTGTGTCATCCTTATTCTTCACAAACAAAGTTGGTGCTCCCCAAGGAGCCACACTAGGCCGAATATAACCCTTGTCTAGAATTTCCTTCAGTTGCAATTTTATCTCAACTAAGTTTGGGGTACTCATCCTATAAGGCGCTCTTGACATTGGCACCTCTTTAGGTACCAGTTCTATTGAGAAATCAATATCTCTTCTTGGAGGTAGATTGTGTACCTCTTTAGGAAACACGTCTTTGTATTCTCTCAGTATAGGATGGTCTTCTAGGATTGGTTTATGGTCCTTAATCGAGTTTAGTACTTGTATTGCATACAAGGGACATCCTTTCCTACAATACTTCTTCATTTGAAGGGATGATATTTGTCTCAATGAGACGAGTTTTTGAATTCCTTGTAGGGTCCTTCTCTTCCCTTCTTCATCTTCACACTCTAATGTTTTGTTATAATAGTTCAACTTGGCTTTGTGGGAATCCAACCAATCCATACCAATCAACATGTCATAAGATCCTAATGGAAGTATGTTAAGGGTTGCTTGAGTAGACAACCCATTCATACTGAATTGGCATGTTGTTATGACCTTTGTTACCTTTCTTTTTGTTCCAGTGGCTAGTTGCACCAACCATGGTTTAACATGTTTTACTTGTTGTAATTTACATTTCTCAATAGTTTGAGGAGAAGCATAACTCAAATTAGAACCAGGGTCAATTAGAATAGAAACAAGATGGTTGGTTATCATACATTCCATTTCCACCATTGAGGCTTGGTGGTCTACTTGTCTATTATCCAAGGCTGCATGAATTTTTGGTACACTTATAGCCACATCATCAACTATGTTAGCCTCTTGGACGTTGTATACTCTCCTATTGTATGGTTTCGTATGAGGGAAGTCCCTCAGCAGATGTTCTTCTCCATGGTCCCAACATTTCAGTGGCTCTTTCTTTGTACTCTCAGTCCTTCTTGAGGTTGATCCAAAGGTTTTATTTCCACTCTGAGATGGAAAGTTATGTTGATTCATACTTTTAGTGGGAAGGCTCATCGTAGAATTATTCCTATAATTCTTAAACCTTGAGGGTTTAACCCCCTCCTTCTTGAATCCCATTTTACCTTTCTTCTTCCAGTCCTTGGGATACTCTGACTTGTGGTTGACTTGTTCATAGCAATACCTAGTTTTCCTAATGGCATCTTCCAAGGTCTTAGGTTCATCAAACTCAATTATGTTTCAGAAATATTGAGGAAGCCCACAAAGGAATCGTTGCATCTTCATATTTTCTTCCTTTATATAGGGCACATACCTCAGTAGCTACATAAACTTGTTGATGTATTCATCTATGGTGAGTTGTCCTAGTTTGAGTTCATATAACTCCTTAGTCTTTTCGTCATAGTAACTTTCATATAGGTACTTATTCTTCAAGTACTATTCAAATTTTCCCCAAGATAGCTCCTTCTCACGGATTCCCTTTACATTTCTAAGGTCCTCCCACTAGATAGAGGCCTTTCCATTCAGGTTAAATATAGTTATTTAGGCTTTCAAGTTTTCAGAGTAGTTGTGAACTCTGAAATACTTCTTCAGGATAAGTATCCAAGTTTTTTATTCTTCACCCTTTTTTATTTCTCCATCAAAAGTGGGTGGCTTGGCTTTCTTAAATTATTTGGGGTCACCGCCCTTGGAGTGCTTCCTCTTCTTTCTTTTCCTCTAAGAATGTGAACTAGTTCCTTGGATCTTTATGCCCCTTCACTGGAGGAATATTCAGATGCATATTGGGTTTTGGCATGCCTCTTGGCTCCATTTCATGCCTTCTTGGGAGTGCTTCTTCTTGCCTTACTACTTTTAGTACCAGGACTATGTATCTCACGCAGACTCATGGTTTTCTTAGGCTGGTGTTTTTCCACATCACTGGTTGTTGCTCCATGTTGTAACTGTCTTTGTATATCTGACAGACTTTGCAATAGGACTACATTTAATTCAGTCTATTTTTCCTTCTCTTTCATTAGCATGTCATTATTGACCTTAGATATTTGCAGCTCTACCATGAGACTTCTCACAGTATTAACTAGAATTGGAGGGATTTCTACCACTCTCCTTTCATCATATTCTTCTTCTTTGTTATGGGAGTTCTCCCCCCATTCATGGTGTGTCATCATCCTTTCACTTGTAGCTTGTTTGGAAGGTCACTAACTGGTTAAGTGTTGATGATCAACAATTTATGTTAGTTGATTATCCACCATCTTATAAACAACATAGGAGATTTTTATAAAAGAAAATAACTTCATCATTAAACACACAACAACAACGTACAAATCATTTTTATTCATGCAAGAGAAGTATACATTCTCATCCTTTTTTTCAATAATAAGGTTTAAAATAAATCCTCACGGATAATAATGCATGGACATTATCAGTCTTAAGATTTCGGGTGTTAATTGTTTGCACAGTGAAATTCATCGAATTCATATGATGTGTAAAAAAAAAACTCAGGAACTGTTGGATCAAAAGGTTGATTCAATATCCATCTTTGGATTGTGGCATCTGTGGTCAAATCCCCAGTGGGTAAGTTATAATCGTGATCGTTGATCACGGCCAGATCAATGATCCTCATTGTTGTGTACTATGGAAAAAAATAGTCATGGATTACATGTAAGGATTGATGGTTCTTATCAAAATCACACACATAAGTTACACTTGAGTTAACAAAACCAAGTTACTCTATGCTAGTGGTTTCAGAAAATTCACTAAGGGACACTTGGTGGTCAATAAAGCCCTATATGCACTCTTGAGGGTGGTTTATTACTACCTCTTGACCTCGTGCTATACTATGGGGAAATACGATTCTGGAAAAACGGTAAAGTGCTTAAAGGCTTAAGTGTTTGGTCATATGGCTGGGCATTAATAGGCCTTTATGAATAGGGTAGGGTAGTGTGCCCTCCCCCTTATAAATTTTCCAATAAAATCTATTCAACTCTTTTGTGAGCCCAAGCAAGCAAAGTGCAGTAACTTGCTCTGATACCACTTTGTAACACACCCAACCCCCTAAGTACCCTTTTAAGAAATGGGTTATTAATGTTTCACTTTTTCTCGGTCATCTCAATACCTCTTCTTGAGGGTGCCATTGTCTTCTGCTCGTTAATATCTTTCCAATGTCTGTCATCATTCTCAAAACCGAGCTCTAGATCAAAAGTTATGTATTTACAAAGTTCTTGGGCCTCATTGACTAGTGCCACCTCATTTCCAGGTGGCTTCCTATCCCGAGTCTCAATCGACGTGGCATGGTCATGGTTCCAACGTGGCGCTGACCACATGGTTCACCGAACCCTAGTTCCAATCCTATGTAACCTCTAGTCATCGTCGTTGGGATTTTATTTCCATGAGTCACAAAGACTCAACCACAAGTTATGACGACAATCCATTAGTCGGGATTACTCTAGATCCGACAATCCACGTGCCTCTCATCCAACGACCCTAACTGAGTTGGCGATTATAAAGGGCTTGGTGCTTAATTTCCACTCTTCCATTATTTTGTGCTCTGACGAACTTACGCCTGGATCAACAGAACAGATCCATTAGCCCGTCGATCCAATGATCTACATCGCGTCGTCGAATTCCTTTGTCATCATCGACACTCTTAACCAACACATAACCTTTCCAATCCCTTCCATCTACGATGAATAGTATGGATTTCTCTGCCCATAGATCTGAAAATTAACGACCATCCAATGGTCTGGACCCAATAGAGCCCACCCTTGAACTTACGATGAACCAGGTGTCGACACTTGTCATCCTCTGGGTGTGTTGGAATTCCACACCACTAGTGATGTTGTTGTTCATTCTATAACCTATAAGGGGGTTCTTCGAAAATATATGGTGGATATTATCTCTGACCCACCACTGATCAATGACTATCATTACATCGTCGATGCCTTCGTCATCACCGACATTCTTGACCACCACATAGCCTTGTCAACCTTTCAAACTTTGAAGAATGACTCATATCTTCTTAGATTTTCACGTATGTGTGCCAAATCCTATTGACACATGGCATCATCCATGCATGACACATGGCACCATCACCACGTGTCATCCGTATTTCCCATAAAATCTCATCCATAGGTGCCAAATCACTATGTCACGTGGCACCATATGTGCTCGACACTTGGCACCATTTGTGCTCGACACATGGCACCACCTGCATCTTAGCACGTGGCACCATCCATGTCGACCTCTTAGGCCTTCAACTAAATATTGACAGTCCAGATCGTTTGTTGGATTTCCCAAGCCTTAGCAGATCGATGTCTAGATTTAACCTTGGAGCTCCTCCATCGGAGTGTATCTCGATGACTCACTCCGAGAGGCACTGATATGCAATAGACGGTCAATATTTATTCATTGGATATCTAACGGTAGGGATTTGGGGTGAGTTCATTAGGTATCTCGACCCCTTTCTTCATACGACCCTTGGCCTTGGGCCCTTCCTCGGAAGATACCTGTCATCCCCCAAGACATGTTGGCGAGACACGTGGCACTCATATCATGTCTTGACCATCCTTTCACTATGCCAAAAGACCACAACATGTGGCATGACCATTTTTCAACACGTGGATCCCCACGTGGATTTGATGTGGTGTACACGTCATCACGGGTGCGCTCGACTGGTCTAGTCGGGTGCTGACACATGTCCTTTCAATGACACGCTAACCATTAGGCTAGCTCCTTCATCAGTCTAACGTCACTTCCCTTTTGTACAAATCACCATGGGAAAAGGTAAAGCCTGCGAAAAATCAATGACTAGCATTCCTTGCGGCCACCCTCCAATCCATGGGCCAGATTTAACCTCGGAGTACTCCCATCGGAGTCAAGTTGTCCCAGCATCCGCAATCACTCTTATCAGCCTCCTTTGAAGGATGGTCGAGATTTCTCTTTCTCATTGATCAAATGGTTCATATTTGATGACACCTGTACCAAGGTACGATATGATAGGGACTTACCCTATGTCCTTTCTCTAGTCATTGGCTGACACCTTTTATTCTTTGGTCACATTGGTGGTCCTTATCATCTTGACACATCAGCCTGATGCCATATCCTCGCTTAGTCTCACTTAAAAAAAGACCCACAATGATCTACGAAGGATTTTATTTGTGGGTTTTACCCCGATGGACAACCCGGATTATCCCTCGGACTCCCCCTTTTGGTGTGCCTCCACTCTGGGCCTTCTGGGCCACTCCAACCATGGGACTCTGATAATTCTCACCCTCACAGTCTATGATGAGAACCAATCATCGTGTTGAATCCAGTGGTTGTGAGGACACTGAGTCTTATGGTTCCTTGGTCTCCAACCATGTCCACCACAATGAAACCAACGGTCCACAGTCCAATGTAGCCACCCTCTAATGAATCAACAATCCTCGTTGATTTGGGGTACATACTCTATGGGCTTCATGACCAGCTCTTATGTAGGGTCGGGATTTAACTGTTCCACCAGATCAACGGTCGAGATTAAATCTCAACCTTGATCAAATAAAGGGCCTATATCTAACCACCACCCCAAAGCAACGATTATAATCCCCCTATATGAGATTAGGGTTTCCCCCTGGCTTAACACTCCGCTCCAGAACTTGGCCACTTTCCCAAAGTCTTTCTCTGAGTCCTTTACAAGAATTATCGAGTCTTCGGGACCTCGCGCTTGTCAAAGGCACTCCATGGTTTTCCTAGGGTCTGTTTGTATCACCCCATGTTCTGAAAAACTTGATAAACAGGTACATACAGAGGTGTATCTAGATATATATATATATATATGTGTGTGTGTGTGTGTGTGTATGTATGTATGTATCTATGTATGAGAAAGGTTACGATAGTGCATACAGTAAGCAGGGACATATTTCCCCTCATGTTAGAATAGGTATTTAGGTTATGCACATGCACAATGACTATAATTTCATATCCTTCTCATATTTACCAGTTACACAAGTTTTTTCACAAACATACACTTGCAGTTATTTTACAAAATATAGAGGCTACCTGCAATTAGGAATACAAGACTTTTCATATATATATATATATATATATATATATATTCCATGCAATTACAGGACATCAATTAAGCTCATAGGCCGAGTATTCATATCCAAAACAGTCATGTTGATCATTCAATCATACACGCATTTAAATCAATACACCAAAATAGACGAGTTACTTATCTACAGAATTTGAGATATGTTGGCTACTACTGAAGGGTGTGTCGCTCTTCAACCAACCGTAGGAAAAGTTGTGCTTGCATTGCTGCAAATATCCACCCCTGAGCTAGGTTACGATGCCATGAGAGGATTTTTGGTACTCTACAAGGTTTTTCTAGGAGCTTCTACTACCTTTGTATTTTCTCGACTTTTCTCCCAACTAGAGAGTTCTCTTTATCTCCAGTGCACGGGCCTCTTTTCCCAATCATGTCCCCTTCCTTTTGTTTTTCCTCCTCCTCTTTTTGTGTATTCTCTCCCAATACCTCATGGTTCATTTCAGAAGCTTCCTAATGGTACTCTTCCCATCCTTCCTTAATTCTCGAGGAGACTACCTAGCTACCAGCTTGACTGGTAATCAAATTTCCTGGGCAAAGGATAGTTCAAGGTCTGCATTGTTTTTAATTTGATAGGGTACTACCTGGCAGGGTCATTTCAACCAGTAATTTCCCCCCTCTTGCACCATTCCTATCATGACATTGTAACCTGTGAAGGACATCCCTTCAGTAGTATTTCAACATTTCTATATTGTATTAATAATCAATATGCACATTACAAAATAGATCAAAGGGTCTATTGTCTTTCAATGGTCACATAACAAACTTGCTCATAGTTTAATTATGATAATACTTATATTTGCAGAATGGGGGAAACATGGGTGTTACAAAAAGAAAATGTTGAAGGAGGAGGTGTACAAAAGTCCCTTAATATTATTGGATGAACTTGATAGGGCTATTGAATAAAAGTTAACGAATGCCTTTTAGGAGTAGCATGTTGTGGCAGTTCCAATGTACCGTGAATAAGATATTTGGTGTTATATTTATGTAGTAGGTAAGTATTGTTTAATGCATCATATTGGACCTTTTGAGCATATTTGTAAAGTCGGCCAAGCAATAGACCACAACAATCCTTTGTCCACAAATTTAGTACCAAAATAAAATGAGACAGTGCATGTGTGTGTGAACTAGGAAGAGGAACCATGATCCTTCCATCGAAGTGCATAAATATGAGGATGAGGTCCACTAGAAAGTGCAACTTATCGACAATGGATTTGGCAATCAAATTCCCTTGTGAGACATTATAAAGGATGTTATGATCCAATGCCTTCAAAATGAAAAAATTTCAATGAATACGGTCCACTTCGAGGGGGAAACCTACTTTTACAATATATCAAATTCAGAAGACAATATGAAATGAGATAAGATGATCCTAAGACTAGGTAGTTGGCTTGGCTCATACCCAAGTATGGATCCTTGGTTGGGAGGGTGGCTAACGCTTAGCTAACGGATGTATATCTATAATGGCTAATATATATATATATATATATATATATATATATATATGAAACAAAGTTACCGACTTAACGATAACTGTGACCTCAAAACAAGAACTCTAGCCCTTAAAACCCATATTTTTGCATAAAAAACATGAAAAGCAACCCCCAAATCAAAAAGTGGTGCTATTGATAGCACCATTTTTTCTAATGGGGTCAAAATTACAACATTTTTCAAGCATGGCCTTCAAAACTCATACAGTAGCTCGGAAAAAACTTAAAATCAACACCCAAATCAAAATGTGGTGCTACTGGTAGCACCATTTTCTCTAATGAGGTCAAAATTACAACATTTTTCAAGCATGGCCTTCAAAACTCATATAGTAGCTCAAAAAAACCTTAAAATCAACACCTAAATAAAAAAATGATGCTACCTAAAGCAAAATGTTTTTTTTTTAATTAAAATTATAGCTATTCACGACCTAATTGAAAGTATGGCCTTGACAAGATATCGCTATGCAAATAAAAAACCCAAAATTGGATCCTAAATGGTCACTCGAAAATTTATTTACTAACTTTTTTTTAATTTACATTAAAAAATAAATAAATAGAAATGAGAAAATCTTCGCAAATTTTATTTTTTAAAATGAAGAACAAAACACATATCCCTTCAAAACTTTAAAAAGAAAGAAAAAAAAGAAAAGAAATTCAAAAAAAATTTAAAAAATTTATCTAAAATTAAAATTAAAATTAAAAACTCCTAAGCTAAATTTTTATATTAAAAAACATAACATAAAAAAAAAAGAACTCAAATATAAAATTTCATATATATATACAAGTTTTCATGGGAGGGCAGTGGGCCTCACCCCAGCCCTCCACGCGGGCCAAACCTCAGTCTTGTGGTTCCACGGGATCGGGTCATGGCCTACACAAGTATGTTGGGGCGATGCCTGACATCGCCCTCACAGCCCTTTAGCTGGTAGATAGCCGACAAAATGTCCGACATCGCCCTCGCGACCCTTCGGTAGATAATCGGTGCCCCCGCGTGAGCCAGGGCCCAGTCCCGCAGCGCCACAGGTCTAGGTCCTGGTCCGCGCGAGGGGCTGGGGCGATGCCTGACATCGCCCCCACGGCCCTCCCATGAAAACTTATATATATATA
>JASDQU010106300.1:12116-39478 GCA_032191745.1 Picea mariana
TTCAACATGCATATCAAACCCGTCCGTTGGACAAACAGTATCATAGATACCCCCTACTGCGACTGGCCTGTAGACTAGAACCCTAGATACGAATTTCAACGTGTTTACACTTTAAATAACCCTAGATGCATTTATGATCCATCTATACTACGCTGGGTTTGTATAAAAAGCTTAAAAGCAATGTAGTATTCGGTTAAGAACATGATAGAAAACGACGCTTACATTTCACGGCGCTTCGCTATGAATCCGTCCGGTCGAAAATAAAATGGGATAAATTCTCCAAGAAGGGGCCAACCCACAGTCCCCGGGGGCAGGTTGGCTCTCCACTTTTGCCGTAGAACAAAACGCCACACTACAAGTAACCCCGCTAACAACATCCATATCATCGTACTGCTCTCCATTGGATTTGCAGGATTTGCAAGCTGAGGGCCGTATATGTAACTTTCACTGCCGCAAATCACTCAATTATATTTTCAAATTGATTACGTGTATTAAATCTAATTACAAATTACTTAAGTTGTTTAATTGTGTTGACTACAGTTGATGTATTATATATCTATATCTATTCAATGCCAATTAACGTGACTTGTGGGTTATTTAATTAAAAGAAAAAAACTACATTGTTTGAAGACTTTTAATTGTGTTCAATGAGAAAAACTTAATTGTTATAAGTATTTTCATTGTGTTGACAACTGTTCGCTTCATTAAATATACATTGCACGGCAATTAACATGAATTGTTGGTTATTTAATTAAAAGAAAAATACTGAATTGTATTCAATGATTGAAAACTTTCATCCATACAATTAAACTACAATATAAACCCCCATTCAAATAAGTACATTATGGTGCCACTTTCTTATGATGATAAAGTCAAATTGTTTGATTATTGGATTGGCTTTTAAAATTCACGTAATGATGATGTTAAACGAATTATATTTAAATGGTTACATGAAACATGAATGTAGTAAAATATATTTTGGTATGAGATAATTGAGGTTATCATTTCATATTATCATAATAAATTCTATTAAATTCAAATATTTATATTTGAGGTGTAATTATTTTTAAATATTATTGATGGTTTGTCTAGTATGACAGACAAGTCATAGGTATATATTGAGGTGGTATTAAGTTAATATTGCATGAACTTTGAATTAAGTGAAGATGTGTTATATGATTCATGATATTAATTATGATTATGAGACAATTTGATGTATTGATTTAAGTGTTTGTTGGGAAAGGGAATATGCTTGTCAATCAATTAATAAATAGATAAATGAGATTGTATGAAATCGTATATGGTATGCTTAGGAGACAAGGAACAACATTCATGTTTACTCCTACTAGCACTTATTTTCCATGGCCTAGGTTGAAACACCTGTGATGCTTTTACTTAAAGAGGTTAAACATTGTCATAAGGTTAGGCTATGGATTTGGTCACTCACAAAGTTTAGTTGAGGGGCACACATTAAGGAGGAACTGTATTCCTTACTAACCATTTGTATCTCAACATGGATGGCAAAGGTTGAAATAATATGGCTCAATAGTTGCCCATTTTCCAACTAAAAAAATTGGACTTTTGAAGGGCATACTCTTGAACGGGAGAGAGAAGTGTGGCACCCTTGATGTTGATTTCACATATGCATTTTTATTAATTTATGTGAAAAGTTATAACATGTGGTTGATTGATTTATTGAGAATATAGCTAAATATATTTCATAACTAAGAGAAATGGAATTGTTCATTCAACCGCAAAATGAGATTCAAAGCCAATATTTTCACTGTAAGTCAACATAATAGCACATCTCACATACATGCATGGATGAGATAGTAGTGAAGAAAACAAAGTTATATTGAAAGAGTATCACTTCTACATAAGTGATGATTGATGCCATGACTTAGCCTACATATAACATTGTTTTCACTTGTTCTAAAATCACCTTAAGGAAAATAACATACCGATGGATCAACATTGTATTTGGTGAGATTGTTGTGCAAGCCAGTTCAAAAATGCTAGTGTATTTCAATGGTTGTGTATGTTTCATGAAAAATTAAAGGTACCACACATATGGAACTATTTTGAGTCTGGGAACGGGAAAGGGGAGCACGATGGAGTAGGTGCATGCATAAAATGAGAATTACACAGGAAAGAAATGAATGTCACTACTATGTCCCTCATTCGAGATGTAAAATTCATTTTTGAATGGTGTTCTTTAGTAATGGGAGAGGGAAAAGGAACCCGTGAAGACAAATCACACAAGAAAGGACATCTACATAAATATTTTTGGGAGATGGTCAATATAGATCGATCATAGTGGTATGAATTAAAAAAAATCTAGGGAACTAGAGGATTCCATTTAGTTAGAACATTAGATAGTGGAACAGTTGAAATATGTATGAGAAAACACTATTGTTTTTGTGGTCCATGTAGTAGTAATGAATGGGATGATTGCGAATTGATAGAATCGGTTAATAGATGGGATCATTTATCACTGCCCATTGTTCAATGTATAACTATGGAATTATCCCAATTCGAGGAGGACCAATCAAGTATTTCAACATATTATGATCATGTCTCAGATTTCATAGTGCCTAGTTTTTGAATCCTTCGATTAATTTTTGAATAAATGTAATGAATGTGTTATGCTTTGGTCATTTAGTGGAATCACATTTTTGCACTCCATTTATTGCATAACACATATATGCAAAAATATCCCAAAGAGATAATGAATGGGGCACTAATTAATGGATGACATGATGCTTAGAGGGAAAATAGACCCTCATGTGATCGGTAACAGACTCAGAAGGAATTAAACTTATGATATGGTCGATGGTTATTAAAGGAGAATATCTGACATAGGATGAAAGAACATGAAAGAAAGGTGGTTATGTGTTTCAAGATTATAAACCAAGTCATGTTGTATACCACTTTATAGACTTGGTTATTGGTACAAACCTCCAACTACAAACAATGCCAAGTAAGAACTCATCAAAGGTATGATACTTCTTGTCTTAATCTGAGCATGAGAAGTTAATGGAAACCGTCAGTATTAGAAGTGATCCCGCTGGTCTACTTGAATGACCATATAGGTATGTAAAACAAATTATTTTGGCTTCATTTTGACTACTGTTAAAATGTGTAATATTGTTAAAATATACCTTGCCTTAAAATATACCCATTCCATGCTTTAATTTACCCTGCCTTTCCTTTCCTTTCCTTCACTTGCCCTTATGTGATTTCACTTTCCTTTCCTTGTCTACAGTTTCCATGCCATGCCTTTCCTTCACATGTCATGTCTTTCCTTCACATTCCATGCCTTCACTTTCCTTTCCTTCACTTTCAATACAATGCCTTGCCTTCACTTGTCATGCCTTTCCTTGCCTTGCATTCATTTTCTATGCCTATTTTTTCCTTTCCATGCCTTGCCTTTCCTTGCCTTCCCTTCACTTTCCATATCATTCCTTTCCTTCACTTGCCTTTGTTTGCCTTCACTTTCCTTGTCTTGCCTTCACTTGCCATGACATGACTTCCCTTCACTTTCCTTGTCATTCATGCCTTGCCTTCACTTGCCTTTCCTTTCCTTCATTTTCCATGCCTTTCCTTCACTTTCCTTGTCTTTCCTTCACTTTCCTTTCCTTTCCTTCATTTTCCTTTCCTTTCCTTCACTTTCCATGCCATGCCATGCCTTTCCTTCACATGTCATGATTTACCTTCACATACTCCAAAAACCAGTTTTCTAGTGGAAGGAGTGACAATGGACGACCCCCCTTAGGTGAAACCAGGTGCTTCGGATCCAATCGAATTGGCAGTTCTCCCATCTGAATCCTAGTTTCAGTTTTATTGTGAGTTGTAACTCATCTGTTCGAGTTATTTAGGGACATGTTGTCAATTTGGTACGATGGAATAAAATAGAAACCGAGTGTCATAATGGAGTTCTGTAAGCTGCCACAAGTCTATTTTTCCAAGGCCCATGCAACTAAACTATCCATAAATTCTTGACACAATATTCTTGAAAATCGACCTTCTCTTCAGAAATTGCACTATGCCTCATTGACCAAATCCCTACAGCCGGAGATACTTCAACAAATGGTTATTCGATGGACAAAATGATAGTGGAGGGGACCACCTAGTTGAAACCTAGTTCTCTAGATCCAACTAAAATGATGGTTCTCTCATTCGCGTATCGGTTTAACTTTTACTGGGAGTTGCAACTAGCCTCTTCAAGTCATTCACGAACATGTGGCCAATTTGGTACAGGGGAATAAAATCCAAACTGAGTGCCATAATGGTGTTCCATAATCTCCCAAAAGTCAATTTGACCAAGGCCAATGTGAATAAACTACGCACAAATTCTCGACACAATGTTATTGAAAATCGACCTCGTCTATAGAAATTGCACTATGCCTCATTGACCAAAACCCTAGTGTTAGAGATACTCCAAAAAATGGTTTTTCGGTGGATGAAACGACATTGGAGGGGCCCACCTTGTTGAAAGTTGATGCTCTAGATCCAATGCAACTGACGGTTCTCCCATCTGAGTCTCATTTTGCATTTTATTGCTAGTTGCAACTCGTCTCTTCAAGCCATTAAGGGACATGTGTCCAATTTGGTTCGAGGTCATAAAATCCAAACTGAGTGGATTAATAGAATTTTGTAAGCCCCCACAAGTCTATTTGGCCAACGCCCATGCGACTACACTACCAACAAATTCTTGACATAGTGTTCTTGAAAATCGACTTCCTCTTAAAAAATTGCACTATGTCTCATCGACCAAAACCCTAGTGCCAGAGATGCTCAAAAAAATGGTTTTATGGTGGATGAAATGACAGTGGAGCCCCTCCCCTAGTTGAAACCCGATGCTCCAGATCCAATGAAACTGACGATTCTACCATCTGAGTCACAGTTTGAGTTTTATTGCGAGTTGCAACTCACCTCTTCAAGGCATTCAAGGACATGTGGTCAATTTGGTGTGGGGGCATAAAATTAAAACCGAGTGCCATAACGGAGCTTCGTAAGCTCCCACAAGTGTATATGGCCATTTCCATTGCCATTTCCATTTCCAATTCATACTATTTCCATTTCCAATGCATACCATACCATACCAATGTCATTGCTATTACCAATGCATATTATACCATACTAATGCCAATGCCAATGCATACCATACCATACCAATGTCAATAATAATGCATACCATTGGAAATGCACACCATACCATACCATACCAATGCTATACCATACTAATGCCAATGCCAATGCATACCATTTCCATTGGCAATGCATACCATACCATACCAATTCCATTATGCATACCATTTGAAATAAATACAATACCATACCAATGCCAATGCCAATGCATACCATACCATACAATACCAATGTCAATTCCAATGCATACCATTTCCATTGCAAATGCATAGCGTGCAATGCATACCATATCGTACCAATACAAATTTCAATGCATACCATACCATACCATACCAATGCCATTTCCAATGCATCCCATTGGAAATGCATACCATACCATACCAATGCCAATGGCAGGGCAATGCAAACCATTGAAAATTCATATCATTTCCATTGACAATGCATACCATTGGAAATGCATACCATACCATAGAATACCACTTCCATTTCCATTGCCTATGGAAATGGATACCATACCATACCATACCATACCATTCCCAATGCATACCATACAATTGCAAGGAAATGAATACAATTGTATGCATTGGCAATGATATGCATTGGTATGGTATGGTATGCAATGAAAATGGAAATGGCAATGGAAATGGTATGCATTTCCTTAGAATTTCTTTCTATTGTATGCATTGGCAATGGTATGGTATGTATTGGCATTGGCAATGGAAATGGAAATGTTATGATACGGTATGGTATGGTATTTATTGACATTGCCAGTGGAAATGCATACCATACCATAATATTTCCATTGTCATTGCCAATGCCAATACATACCATACCATACCATACCATAACAATTCCATTGTCATTGTCAATGCCAATGCATACCATACCATACCATACCATACCATTGTCAATGCATACCATGAAAGAAAATGGAAAGGTAATGCAAACAATACCAATGCATACCATTTCCATTTCCAATGCATACCTTACCATAGCATACCATTGCCAATGTGTACAATACCATTTTAATTACCATTGTCAATGGAAATGCATGTGGTACCATACCATACCATTGGCAATGCATACCATACAATGGAAAGGAAATGCATACCATTGACAATGCATATTATTTTCATTTACAATGGATAACATTGGAAATGCATACCATACCATCGACATTTACAATGCATAATATACAAGGAAATGGAAAGGCAATGCATACCATACCAATGCATACCATTTCCATTGCCAATGCATACCATACCATAGTATACCATTTCCAATGCATATCATACCATTTCCATAGCATACCATTGCCAATGCATAGCATACCATTTCCATTTCCATTTCCAATTCCAATGCATGTGGTACCATACCATACCACTGCCAATGCATACCATAAAATGGCAACACAATGCATACCCTTGCCATTGCCAATGCATTGAATTTCCATTGGCAATGCATACCATACCATACCACACCATACCATTGTCAATGCATGTCGTACAATGAAATGTAAAGGAAATGCATATCATACCAATGCATACCATTTCCATTACCAATGCATACCATACCATTTCCAAAGCATACCATACAAGGCAATGGAAACACAGTTCATACCATACCAAAGTATATCATTTCCATTGCCAATGAATACCATTTTCATTGCATACCTTTTCTATTGCCAATGCATACCATACCATTTACATTGTCATTGCCAATGCCAATGCATACCATACCATACAATACCATACCATTGCCAACGCATACCATACAATGGCAAGGCAATGCATACCATTTCCATTACAAATGCATGTATTGACATTTCCTATGCATACCATACCATAGCATTGATAGTTCATACCATACAAGGAAATGGCAAGGAAATGCATATCATTTCCATTGCCATTTCCAATGCATACCATACCATACCATTGTCATTGTCATTGCAAATGCCATACCATACCATACCATACCATTGTCATTGTCATTGCAAATGCCATACCATACCATACCATAACATACCATACCATTACCAATGCATACAATATAATAGAAAGGCAATTCATACCATTGCCACTGCCAATGCATACCATACAAGGCAATGGAAAGGAAATGCATACAGTACCAATGCATACCACTTCCATTGTCAATGGATACAATTTCCATTACTATTACCAATGCATACCATACCATACCATACCATTGCCAATGCATACCATACCATACCAAACCATTGCTTAATGTCTTCAATATTCTAGGGTTGTTATGTGTCATATTTCATTTAAGGAAGCATTTGTTATCTAAACCCTAGTTTACGCTTGCATTTTCATCTACCTTTAAATCAATGATTACTTTTATTAAGGTTTTTTTATATTTGTCATGTTGTAACTTAGTTAATATGATTTATTGGCTTGGGGAGGGATGGAAATGTTATGGAAACACATTGGAAAGTCATATTTATTGTTATATAGGTTGAAATGGGAAACTACATGACAAGGCATGGGAAGCTACATGAAAATGACATGGAATGGAATGTCTTTACAAGGCATGGAAATGACATGGCAATGGAATGGCATGGAAATGGCATGCCATGGCAAGGCATAGCATTGGCATGGAAATTCTATGGTATGGAAAGGCATGGAAATGGCTTGGAAATACATGGAATGGATTGGAAAGACATGGAATGGAAAGGTTTGACAATGGCACAGAAATGTCAATGGAACTATATGTAATGAATTGGAAAGGAATGACAATGAAATGACATGGAAATGACATGGCATCAACAAGTTTCTGGGATTGGGTCTGGAAGGGTCCTTTGTTTACTTGTGTGCTTTAACCCAAAAATTGGGTAAGAATGTCCAATAAACTCTCATAGATGGTGAAGGGAAAAGAATGATGGTTTCAAGTCTCCCAGGAGGAATTTTGGTAGCATATCATTACTTTCGATAGTGTGTCATGAAATGTAACCTCAAAACATTTATTTGTAGGTGGAAAATGATACCCATTCTAAGATCTATTTTCCATGTCAACTCTCTCATTCTATTGATCAAAATGAATAAGTTTAGTGGACATCATGGAAGAATGAATAAATGTTATTAATAATTGATGGGTTTAAATTTTTTTACAAAAACTCACTACACAATCTAAACAAACATGTGAATTAATGAGTCCTTGACTATTCTTTTTGGCATTTATGAAGGGTTACGCATAAATAAAATGATTTTATATATGTCATGAATAGAAAGAGGGGAATAATGTGTGTGACCTAGAAAATAACATTGAACTTAAATTTTTAAGTGATTCACAATTATGTAGAAGATAAATGAGAAAACATTTGTCTATAATAAATTATTGTAATATGTCATTTATAAGGTCACAATATTTTAAAGTGACCACTATTTGAGTGTAGATTGTCATTGGATTTAGATGGAGATAATTCAAGAGGTAGTCCATATTGTTGGTTGTGAGTTAGAATATGGATATCCACAACATTCATGGAAATAATTTAGAAGGAATGATCTTTCAATGATGTAGATATACATGGTTGATTAGAAAGGAATGCTACTTGAGAACCCTTAATTTCTTATGGATTTAACACTTAGAAATATTTTACACCATAAACTATTCCTTAATACGTAATGAAAATATTTATAATCACTTTAGAAACAAATCAACATATTAATACACATAAAATTCATACACTTTAGAATTCAAACACTTTGAAATTCATGTATTCATCAACATCAAATGTAGAAACAATGAGAATCATAAAAAACATGTCATGGAATGTATGCATATATATATATACACAACATCGTCTAAATTGTACATTTTTTACAAAATGGAAACTTGTGCCCAATATAAAATGCGACAAGAAGTTCCCTAACATAAAGAACATCTATATCGTAGTCTAGCTACACAAATACAATAGTTGGTCAATCATTTACCATTGCAACCCTCACCACCCTCAGGAGCATCCTAGGAATCTATATTTATTCTTGTGCTCAAGGATACACCTCAAGAGGTTCTAGGCCTCGACGTGTGTTGACACTCTAGAGACTGCACAAAGAATAAGCAATGTTATAAGTTTTGTTCATCAATGAATTAAATGACATACAAATTGATACTTTCTAATTTAACCTAAGACAACTCACTACATATGAAATTGTCAATCGTGAGGGTGTTTCCCTCCTCCTCAACCCCAATCTCTCTGCAATTCCACCCTGCATCAATTACAAGGATCAAGTCAAGAAAATTAAACAAATATGCATAAAAAAAAATTCATGAAACGCATAAAATTATTATCAATGCATTATCTCATCATGAATATGTTGGGCATCGATGGAGATTAATTGGTAGATGGAGCACTAGGTTTTACAACCTACTCGAAGACAACCTCTGTTATGAAAGTCTCTGCCGATGGGTCCAAAACTGGTGGTGGGGGTGGGTGGTAGATAGGTGGGTTGAGATGAACCCTCACAGGCTGTATAAGTGATTCCAACACCCTAAGCCTGGAGAAAGGGAACCCAAAAGCAACGTCCAGGTGCCTAGGGGGTAGAATACTACTACACCTAGAAAATATATCGGTGGCCTACATACATATGAATATATGAACTATTGGTACCGATTATTAAAATTCAAAAATATAAACACAAACAATTTTAGAATTATACAATATTTAAATTTACACATGATTCTAGTGATGTTGGTGACTTGTCCATCCCAAATGGACAATCCTCAACATCGCTTGGTGCCCAATTCTGTAGAAACAAGAGAACATATAAAAAATTTGAGGATGTCATAAAATAAATAAATGACTATGTTGAATCTATCAAATGTGACACATACCTGTGTGTATGATCCACCTAATGAACATGCTTCCTCTACTACTACATTAGTGGTGGGGCTAGGAACTGATGCATACATAGGTCTAGAGGTTTTGTTGTTGGCATGCAACAACTACAAAAAAACATACAATCAAATATCTATATAAATACAAAAAATACAAAATAAATATATAACAATGAAGAACATAGAGAGGGTTAAGATACTAACCTCCTCCATGAAGCTATGTTGTCCAATGGGCTCTATAGTCACATAGCATGTCTACCCGCAGCTTGAGTATCTATTAGGTTCACATGGACAATCGTTATTTCCATGTGCCTTCTCCTCACTATACTCTCCTTTGCATGTCGATGCTCCAACTCCTCTATCAATGTCACTAGGATGCACCTCCTGCTGAGATAGTCTAACAAAGATTCAATGTTGCACTAGGCTACGAGTCAATGAGGAGATGGCTAGTTGTACTTGTTTCAAGTTGTGTGAAATAGGAGGATGTTGGGTAGGGATTTCTACTAGGGATGGGGGCCTAACTCAAAGTCATGCCTGACATGCTCGTGGTCCTGTGTAGACCCTTGACCCACCCCATGGAAGTCCCAATGTCAAAGTAGTTGAAATGCTTACCCATAATAAACATAGCCATAATTTTCTCTACAAAAAATATAAGGGCATACATGTGTTATTGAAGGGAGGTTTATCAAAAACCATGTACCACCTATTGTTGGTTTTTGACTCCTCTATACTGTCTAAGTTTGTTGACCCAGGGTTCATGTCTGTTCTGGTTTCCTACAAAGCCTCTAAAACTATTGGCCCTCTTGGTAAACCAGAAGGAAACACAACACATAGAATGTGTTGCGTAGTCTCAACCAAGATAGATTTAATGGGTGGCTATAAGACTCAGTATTTTATAGCCTAGGATTGAGTGTGAGATATGAGAATTGAATATTGAACCATTTATTATGACTTGTAAACATAGTATATTGTTATCGACAAATAAGTAGGAAATATAACAACTCATTTATTCAACATAATAATTACTTCTGAAGACAATAAAAATATGCATGCATTAATCACATAACACAAATGTTACGTGGTTAACCCCCTACTGGGATACACCCACAAATATTTGGCTCTCATCTCTTTTAATATAGTATTTTTGCATCTACAACACTGTGTGCTTACAACTCTTCTCAGTCAAGTAAGATATATATAAGGCGGACTAGATCACACCAGGCTCCCCAACCTGTGATCTAACCCGCAATATATACCCTCCTTCACCCTCTCTATGTCAAAAAATTATACAAAATAGATCATGTGGCACAATATTACATATCGGATCAACTCATTCATAGCTAAAACATCAACAATAATAATCCGAACCAACCCTTATGATACCTAAGTATCTATATTTATACATTTCTAGATATTCATTCATTTACAATACCTTATCAAAACCGTAACCCTACCACTGTTAGGTCTTCCTCATGCACGTGTATTGTTCTTCCTTCCAGCTATGTATTTCCTTATGCATTCTTTATTTCCCCAAAATGCCTTACTTTTCCGCTTTGGCCTGCTTCCAACAAGCCTCCAACACTGACATGTGGCTCGTACTGAGCCACCTAACCTTTATGTGCTTCCTTGATCTCCTTGGTGATAGCCTGGAACTTTTCCTTGAGCTCTACTGCCTGTGTCTGGGCCTTCAAATTCTTCTCCTTGAGTGTGTCCACTATTTTGATGACAATTTCATCACTGATCAACTCCACACACTTTGCCTGGGTCTTTTTTATATGTTCCATGGTTTCCTCTGTGTGTTCAAGGACTTCTGCTACCCGTTATCGCAATGGTTCCATTTGAGCATGTTGCTCCTATTTATGTGTTTGCGCAATAGTTATCTCTGCCTGTAATTTCTTCATGTCCTATGCCCCTTTGATGCGTTCTATGATTGACATTGTCTTTTGTCTCTCATTGAGGTATTGGATCACTGCATTGATCCTTTCTTCTTCCTTGTCCCACGTTTGGACCTACTGGTCCTCCTCTAACTTGGTCCATAGCTACATTTCTTTATCAAATAAGTCAGCGACTATGTTGACATATTGCTCTATCCCCTGCAGCTGCGTTGTTGCTTCCTACTTCCTTTTATCCTTCACTACTAGTGGTGTGGTGGGTGTGAGCTTCTCTTTGATATTCTCAATCTCCTTCTGATATTGGTCGATTGCCTGTGCAATCTTACAAATCTTTTCTTCCATTGTGATTTCCTCCGCCTGCATGGTCTTTGGAATCCTCTTGTATGTTTATGTGACTTTCTGTTCCAATCCATTCATGCGCTCCATTTCCTCTTGGGTTTCGAGATTATCCTACTCTTATATTATTTCCAGCATGTCTTGCTTCTTTGTTTCTTGCTAGAATTCGGATAAGTCTTTATATGTGTGATACTATACCTCATGGATTTGTCTTAAGTCCATCAAGGACATCTTCCCCACAATCTCATCCATGCACAACATACTGGGTGTGATGTGGAATGTTGTGCTCGACTGGAGTATTGGATGGACTCGATCTCATTCTTCTTCTTCCACTCTTTCCTCTGTCTATGGTATTGATGGTTTTGTTCTCTTGTTGCTGCCTATTATCTGTACTTCTCTGATTTTCTTGAGGAACTATCGTATGTTTGTCAAATCCTCTTGAATCCTATCCTTTTTGTGCACAATGTGGTCAAAATCCTCAGCTAGAAAATCATGTACCATTCAGGCTATCATTTCTCCATCATCATTCATGATCGTATACTCTGGAGGTGTTCTTTGTGCCTTCATTTTCTTGCACGCACCTCCTTTATTCATGGCTATCCTCTTATTCCCACCTGGTTCCTGTGGTTTGGGACATGTTGTGGTCCCTTGCACGGCCTCATCTTGTTTCTACTGCTCTTTGGCCGACTGTATCTTATCATTTTTCCCATTTTGAGTCCTTGTCTTCAATGGCCCTTTGTTTGTTTGTGTTGTTTTTCTTTGGTCTATTCTTTGTTTCTTGGGCACTTGAATTTCCTTTGGTTGGGTTTCTCCCTACCCTGCCTCTTCTTCTGTTGTTATTTCCGACAATTCCTAGGTGAGGACTGAAATCTTCCACTCGTTGTCCCATTCACTGATGACCATGTCGATGTCACCCTCTGTGATACAGTAGCGCATATGTAGCATTTGTTTATTAGGATCCTTCCTCGCTTGTATCCACATTGTATGGCGTGTGGCCTAGAAGTTGGCGATGTCTTTATATTGCGCGATTGCCCATGTTGTTTTTCTCTACATGTTGGATATGGCTTCTTGCACATCACATAGGTATCCTTCAAATATGGACCCATTCATCCTTTTTTTCTTATCATCCAATGTGGCTTTCAACAGTAAGTATCTCACTCCCTGGTTCGGCTTGGGTCTAGTAACAAAAGTTACTTACCTTGGCTCTCTTCATCCCATGAAGGCTATAAATGTGATTAGCCATGAATAGTGAAAATCTATGCCTAAATCTTGTGCATCATTGTAATCATCTAGGAATAAGTTCAAGAGATACGGTGCCCAACTCATTGTGTTGCCCTCTGCACACTAAGCTGCAACTGCGACAACCCTAGCTGGAACTTCCTCCCTATGGCATTTTCTCAGTAGTTTAGGCTAAAATTTTTGCACCCAATTGTCTTGTGACATCATTGATCCTCTTGATAATGATCCCTCTTATCCCCCTATCGATGTCATATGTTTTCTTCATATCTTCTACTAGCGCCTTCTCCCTAGATTTGTCATCCAAAAATTGTGCTAGATCCATGCCCCAGGAAGGAAATCCTATTATTCTTGTGATAATATCTACATCTATTGAGACAAGCTTATCCAACCAAATGTATCTGCCATGTGTGACTGCTAACAATTGTTTTATTAAATTGGTTTCATACTTCCCATGGCCAAAATTTGGTAGCTCCACTAGACCTAAAATTCCTATCTTCTGCAACCCTATTTCCCATTGGAGTGGTTGATCAATAGGTTCCCCAAACTGATTCATTCCCACCATATCCATGTCCATCCTCTTTGCAAGTTCCAGAAACTTTTATGCATCTACTACATCGTGGTCCGAGTATTTGAGCTTCCCTATATGACCCATCAGGTCTAGTCCTACCTGTACCCCATCTTCTATACGTGGTAGAATGATTATTGTGAAAGGTTGATGGTGAGGTGACCTGGGTACCTACAACTTGTATTTCTTCGGTGGTGGTGGTTGGCTCGATGTTCCAGTGGATTATGGTTGTTCTTTAGAATACCATTCCGACCAACCTATGACATATTTGACCGTTCCTTCTGGTGGGTGGTCTAATATGGTCGTTTGAGACTCATCTGGATCAACTGCTTCTTCATGATTCGACACCATTCCATTGAATTTTAGAGCTACTTTGGTGTTCTCTGGTTGCACCTCCTTTAGGGTTTCTGCATTCTGGTTTTGCGGCTCCTGTACTTCTACCAGTATATCTATATTCGTGCCTTCTGATGTTGGTTGTTGGGTTTCTTCTAGTATAGGTGTAGGGTTCACCGGTACTATGTATGGAGATGAGATTTCATCGACATTGATGATCTCCAACGACTGTTGTTCACCCTCTTCTACCTGTACTCATGACCTGCTCTGAACTATGGTTTTTCTGGTGGTCTGGCTCACTTCTGCTTGCTTTGGTAGTGCCATGGTGGTGAATGTCGAAGGTTTGTTGGGTTTGACTGGTCTCGTGACCTCTGTGAACTTGGCTCTGTGCTCCCTAACCTCCATATTTATCGGTCTGTGCTCTTTTTACAAATAGACTCTTTGTTCCCACGTTCATCTATTGTATGGGCTATGTATGAAGCTTGTTGAGGAATCTTCCTTAATTATGGTCTCAATGCACCTCCAACGGTTTCATACTTTCAATTACTCTTCCTTTCTGCCTCTATTTGGTGTGATTAATGTAGCATCCCATTGGTCCTTTCCATCCTTTAATTATGCTTACCATTGTCTTGTCATACTGCTTTTGTCGACTTTCCTTTTCTCGCTTGTTTCCATTTGTACGTTACTGTTGTCCTTATTCTTGTTGAGTTTGTGTTCCGAAGTCTGCATGCCATTTCTTCCTCCGGCACACTGTGCCTCTGATGGTAGTAATTATATATATATTTAACTACGCGGTGGGTGGTCGAGTGTCCTTGTAGAGCTTCAGTAGACTCCCATTGATCATTAGTTTGAGTTATGTACCTGATAAATCTCTTAAATGTACATCTCCGCCATCTATGATAGGTTTTACCTCGTATGGTCCTAACCAATGCATTATGAGCTTTCTTGGGTGCTGAAATGATTTGTTGTCATACATCAGTACTAGATCTCCTTGCTTGAAATTTTTCTTCTTTATGTGTCTATCATGCCAGGCTTTGTCCCTTTCTTTCTGAACTTGTTGGTGGAATCCTTCTAAGATCCAAGCTTCCTGCATGGTCATTAACTGATTCAATATTTCCTGTACTGTGCCTCATTCTGTCATTTGTGTAATTGTTGCTACGAGCAAGCTTGGTACTAAAAATTCTAATGGCACCACTGCTTCTTGGCCATAAACCATTTTAAATGGTGTGTGCCCTGTGAAATTTTTGCACGTAGTCCTATAGGCCCATAATATTGTTGGTACTTTGAGGTCCCATTCGTTCCTATTGACGTTACATATCTTTGTCAGCGAGTTCTCCAAGATTTTGTTTAATGCTTCCACTGTGCCATTTGCTTGTGGGTGATATGGTGTGATCTTCTGATGATGGACTTCAAACTCTTCAGTCATAGCACTGATGGTGTTGTTTATGAAATTCATGCCTTGGTCTCTCATAAAAACTCTTGCGCATCCAAATAGAGTGATTACTTGCTCAAATAAGAAGTGTGCTAATTTTTTTGCAGTGCAATCGTTTACTGGTATGCCTTCCACACATCTTGTTAGGTACTTCATCATGGTGATAATGTACCTTGATCCTGTTATTTTTTCTAGTGGGTTGATTGGTTCCACAAAGTCTATTGCCCACTTATTGAATGCTTGTAATGTTACTTGTGGTCATAATGTCATCTCCTCCCTTCTATTGGGTTTGCCTACACTTTGACAAACATCGCATCTTTGAAAGTACTCCGAGTCTCTGTGAATCATTGGCTACCATAGTCCCGTGCACAATACCTTATGCGTGATAGATTTGTTTGCATAATGAACTCATGATATTCCCTCATGGGATTATGTTAATATTCTTGGTCTTTCATGTTCTAACACGTACCTTCGCAGGATGCTATCTACGCCCATTTTGTATAGATATCCTGTAATCAATTGATAGCTAACAACGCAGACTACCAGATTTTTTTTTGTGCACGGTGTTATATTCTTCTAGCCCAGTACCTGTGATGAAGTACTGAATTATATCTGTGAAGCATTCAGACTGAGAATAGTTTTTCATCCAAAAAGTTGTCTTCTAAATTCATAGGTTCTCTATTTGTGACTCTTGATAGGTGGTCAGGTTTTGTGTTCAATTTCCCTAGTTTAACGATTAATTCAATGCCAAATTCTTGGAATAGGAGTAACCATCAACATATTCTCCCCCCCAACACTGGCTTGTTGACTAGGTATTTCAGGGATGAGTGATTTGTGGACATCTTAAAGTGTTTTCCCAATAAGTAGTGTCTGAACTTTTGCAGTGCATAGAGCATAGCTAGGCCTTCTCTTTCTGTCCTGTTATAGTTCTGTTTTGATTCTGATAAATTTCTTCTCGCAAATTATATCGGGTGATCCAAGTCCCCCTCTCCTAGCTATGCCAAGATAGCTCCAAGTGCTATGGTTTATGCATCTACATGGACGTGGAATGTATTCTCCTAGTCTAAAAAGACTAATATTGGTGCAGTGACCATCTTTTCCTTTAGGGTATCCATATTGTGTTAACACTCATCGTTCCACTGAAACTTTGTGTCCTTTCTTGGCATATTTTCCATTGGTGTAGTAATCAACATGTACCCTTTGATAGACTTCCTATAGTATCCTGTGTGTCCCAAAGTTGCTCTTAGGTGACAGACCTTTTTTGGTGATGGTAAGATAACAATTACTGCAATCTTTGCAGGATCTACAAGTAAACCTTGTTTGCATACTATATGGCCCAATAATATCCCAAACGGTGTTCCAAATATACACTTCTTTATGTTTATTTATATCTGGCAATGTCTTCATCATTCCAACATTATCTGTAAGACTTCTATATGTTCTTTCAACAAATTGTAGTATGTCCAATCATCCAAATATACTTCGAGAAACTGGTGGATGAATTCCTTAAACGCAACAATGACTACTTTGGAAAATATTGTCGGTGCATTCTTTATTCCAAACGACATGACTGTGTACTGATAAGATCCCCATTCTGTCGTGAAATTGGTATTGTATCTATCTTCTTAGTCTATTTTGATCTGATGGTAGCCTGAGAGTGCATGAGTGAATGAGTAAGCTTTGTGTCCTCCTACGTTTTCTAGCACTTCATCTGTGAAAGGTGTATGGAATGGGTTGTATAGTCATGCATCGTTCAACTTCCTCAAGTCAACACATATCCTTATCCCTCCTTGTTTCTTGTCCTGTACTACCATCGGGCTTATCCATTCTGATTCTTAGATCGGTTCTATGATTTCGGCTTCGAGCATCCTCTAGATCTCAGATTTGACTTTCTGCTTGTATATTGGGTTTAGTCAGTAAGGTCGTTGTTTGATCGATCTTGCTTCAGGTCTAAGTGGTATCTTCATTTATCCTAACTCTCTATCTATACCCTTCATCTATGTAAATGTTGTGGGAAAAAAGTCATTGTATTCACACAATAACTCTGTTATGCTTTCCACTATTTGTTCATCCTAGTAATCTCCAATGTTGTCCATATTGGGATTATCAACTGTCCCAATGTTGAATTTATTTAATTTGTTTGGTGTGGAAATGACTTATGATTCTATGGGTGGACCTTACGCATATCTTTCTCCTTCTTCTTATTCAATCAAAATATCATGTGGATCATCTTCATCTGGTGCTTCCTCTTATACATGGTAACATGACAACAGTTCATTGAATGTTTGTTTGTTCTGTTGTTGTTCTTCTGTGATAAGTTCTATTTCGATTTCTTTGATGAAATTCACTCCTCTTATATTTTTAAGAGTGGCATCTATGTTGGGGTTCTCATGCTCGAATGAGAAAGTGACTATGAAATTCTGTTGCAATGTCATCTAGGTCATCATTCCTTTGCGCAATTCCTAATCTGTATACCACTTTTCTAGTATGCCCTCTAGGTTGTGTATAAACTGATGAGGTCATTCCTATGGGAGTGTCATTTTCCATAGTGTTCTGCACTTCTCCAAGTGTTCTGTTGGTGCCCTTTGTCCATCATATCTCTTTTGTTTTTTGTTTATTTTTTCTGCACTGAAGCTTATGCTCAATAGCCGCTTACATTGGTACCAATCTGTGATTGTCTCTTTTTGTGCGCCACACCATCTTGCAGGTGTGGAATTGAGTGCTAGATCAAGTGCTAATAGTCTCTGGTTCTGTAAGACTTCGTCTTCATACCATGTCTAATATTTTTCCAAATCATTTACACTATGGAAACTGGGTGGTTCCCTTATTTTTGTGCCTACCCATATGAATACGTGGTCTATTCGTGCACATCTTCTCATGGATAATTCGTGTAACCTTTATTGCCAGTTTTCTAAACTGGTACTTGAGTTTGTTGCACATGAGGTAATGCTCCGCCAACTGAGTATCCCATATGCAGTTGGGTTCACGTAGTCCTCATCATGCGCAGTTGTTCTATACAACTGGCCAATTTCCTCTAAGTCTAGGCAAGTAGGTTATACAAACTGCACCCCTTCCAACAGATCCAATGGTGCAATGACCTTGTATTTTCCTGACTCAAATGTCATTTTTCTGGTCTTCAGGTTAATTATGTCNCCAGGTTAATTATGTCCTGGTTTTCAAATATCCAATCCCGACCAAGTAATGTTGGGTAAGGTGTTGTGTCATCCACTATTTCAATGACTTCAAAATCTACTTTAGTGTGCACTCCATCTAGGTCTACTCTCACTCCTTTCAGTCTACCTATTGGTAGGAATTTGTGTTGGTTTTCCTGTTTCAATTGAACAGGTGAATAACCTAATGTGGTATCTCCCATGCATTTCCATGTCTTATTTGGCAATACATTAACTTCAGATCCTATATCCATTATGATGTCTCACATATTGAAATCTCCAATGTTGGCATTCATTCTAAACTCCCTACTTGTTCTTCTTCTTATGTGTAGGTGATTAACTATTTTGGGTTCTATTTTTTCTTTCATCTCAATGCTACATTTTTCTATTATGTTTTGCAATATTTTCATAGATGATGGATCACTTAATATCTTTACACATGATGGATCAAATAAGCCCTCGTATTCTGGTGCTTCCTTACTTTGTTGTGCAATTGAAGTCATCGCAATATATTCCTTCTATAATTCTAGTTGGGCTTTCTTAAATATCTACTTTTCTTTCTGTGCGTCGAACTGCTTCCTTGGTTTGACATTCTTTTTCACCCATTGATTTTGTGTTGGCTCTTGTCGAACATCATCATCCCCTATTTTATCTCCTCCGTGAGTAACTATATTGACGTTCCATCCTTCATCCCTTGCTTTGGCTGAAATCCACTGAACATTCTAGTTGTTTTGGTTCCACTTTTCCTAGATCTTTACTAGTAGTGTCAGACATTAATTTGTATCATGGTATGATGCGCGACAATACATACAAGTTGTTGGTGGAAGTGTACATTCTCTTACATAATGTCTCAGTTGTTAACAATTGTGACACACCACCATTCCTCTACCTCATCTGAAACCTCTTCTTGCTCATCCTCCACCTCTGTAGCATGCTCTATCTCCTCTTGACACATTATATTGATGCGCCTGATTATACTGTGCGGTAATGTACTGAGGCTGTGCTGCATTTTGTTGTGGCTGTAAGTTATTTTATAGTTGTTGTGCAATATTATACTGATGTTGCGTAGTGTTGTATGGGGCTGGAATTGGATTAAAATGTGGTGTGGCTTGCCCTGTCATCATTTCTTCCTACACTCTATATGTGTCTGATGTCCTTTCTCGCATCAACTCCATAGTTCTACAATCTTTGTCATTGTGGCCCATTGACTTGTAAAAGGTGCAGTATGAATTCTTTGGGACCGTCTGGTATTTCTGCATCATCAGGAAGTGTTAGGGGTCATGACCCTGTTTCTTATAGACTTCACACAATGATTCTCCGGTGGGTAACAAGTGTGTACTTTTTGCTTCCATATACTGCACGAATGTTGGGCATTCATTCTTGTGGTTTCCTTACGTCCTTCATGTGGTACACCAAATAAATTATCATTTGTCCTTACTCTTATTCTATTTTATTTGAAACGTTAAGTTCTTCAAGTCCTCCTTCAGCTCTTCAATAGTTGGTTTTGTCTGTTGGTAATGGTTTTCTTCCAGTTGCGAGGCTTCCTGTAGAGCTTCTGCCTGTGTCTAGAACTTTTGCTGTCGCAATGGATATTTTAAGTGTGGGAGTAGTGAATTGACAAACACGTGTCGATGTTACATGTCGATCATGAGCTATTTTAACTTTCCCTTCAGTCGCATAAATCTCTGGTCAATCTCCCATATGGATTCTCCTGGTTTTTTTTGGATTTCTATCATCTCAGTCATGAATTGATCCTCTAAGCACAGCTTCTGAAACTCATTTATCAGTAACTTCTTAATTTCTGTCAATGTCCTTGTCATCCAAGGAGCACTGTTTGCGTCTAAACTCATGTACCATTCTAATTCATGGTCTCTTAGCATAATCATTAGCTGCATAATTTTGGTATCTTCATCAATGATCTGTTTTTCTTCCCAGATATTTGCACAAATGAACAAATGCTTCTCAGGGTCTTTTGTTGCTTCTTCTCGAAATTATGGTAACCTGATAGTAGGATCATGTCCTACCATTCTGAACGTCAAACTACTACCTCTGCGTGGTGTAAATACTTGACTAGTGCTGCCTGAATTAGCTCCTCGAGTTGTTGTTCCTAGTGTGGATGTACTTCTTGTTGTATGACTTCTTTTGAACTTTGGTTTTCTAAATGGTTGTGTTCTCTTTGGTGTATTAGTCGCACATGGGTTTATGGGTTCCACACTGACATTAATATGGATAGGATTGTTTCCTTCTCTCCCCCTTCTTAGACCTCTTGTCTTCCTCTCATATGTTGTGCACATGATTTCCTTAATCTTCTCTACAGCCCAAAGATAATCTACCTCTTCCTCATTACTTGTTAAGCCTTCCCTCGCGACTACGGCTCTCTTCTTGGTATTCACCTTGTATTGGTAGGGTACTCTGCTATGCATCTTTCCAGTTGTCGCCATGATCTTCTTGATCTGGTTGTCATCCCTCATGATTAGGTCCAAGGGTTCCTCCTTCTTTCCATTATCCTTTCCTCCTTCCATTTATTCTCTTTATGTCAGTGTTCCCCCCCTCGCCCATGCACACAAGGAAGTTTAGTTATCTGAATCCATTTTCAGTACTCCTTTTTGATATAGCAGTATCTTAATATAAGTATAGAACGATAGAATGTACCTTCCTCAAGGTCCTCGTAGAAATTCTTGCTCCGCTGTGCTATACGACTTTGCTGTATCGACTACAAATTCTATTATGAACCCTACCACAATATTGTCAAGAGAAAAATCAACTGTGCGGTTAAACTTGTTGTTCACCTCCTATAACTACTCAATCTATACTAGGGTCCAATCTAGCTATCGAATCTAGTTCGTTGCATGGTTATCCTTCAACCTTAGTATCCACTACTGCAATAGATGTGGGTAATCACAAAAAAGGACTTTGTGTAAATCTGTAAACACGTATTTCTCAAGATATTTATGGGGTGTTATTCTAGGGTTTTTGTTATCTTTTTGTGCAAACTCTATCTCTTTTGTTCGTAGCCAAGTTCCAATCTTTTCTTTTGTGGGATTCCATGGTCTCAACATTCCCTTCTAATGGCTCATTGCTCTTTGCCCTAATATTTTCTTGATCCGCCTCTAACAAATATTCGACTTATCTCATCTACTCGATCCTCTCATGTTCCTACCAACAACAATGAAACCATTTGTTGGTTTTGACTCCTCTATATTGTCTGAGTTTTTTGGCCTAGGGTGCATGTATGTTTGGGTTTCGAACAAATCCTCTAAAACTATCGGCCCTCCTCGTAAACCAAAAGGCAACACAACACACATAATGTGTTGCGCAGTCTCACCCAAGATAGATTCAATGGGTGGCTGTAAGACTCATGCATCTACAACCTAGGATTTAGTGTGAGATATGAGAACTGAATACTAAACCAATTATTATGACTTGTAAACACAATTTACTGTTATCAACAAATAAGAAGGAAATATAAAAACTCATTCATTGAACATAATAATAATCGTTGAAGAAAATAAATGTATGCATACATTCATCACATAACATAGATGTTACCGTGGTGCACCCCCTCTTGGGCTATGTCCACAAAGATTTGGCTCTCAACTCTTTTATTATAGTATTTCCGCATCTACAGCGTCGCGCGCTTACAACTCTTTTCAGTCGAGTAAGATCTATATGAGGCAGACTAGATCGCACTAGGTTCCCCAGCCTACGATCTAACCCCCAAGATCTACCCTCCTTGGTCCTTTGTATCTCAACAACTTATACAAAATAGATTATACAACACAATATTACATATCCCATCAACTCATGCATAAATAAAAAAACAACAACAATAATCTGAACCAACCCTTATGATACCTAAGTATCTATAGTTATACATTTCTTGCTCTTGAGTCATTTACAATACCTTACCAAAACCCTAACCCTATCGTCGTTAGGTCTTCCTCGCCTGCGCTTGTGTTGTTCTTCCTTCCAGTTGTCTCTTTCCTTGTGCACGCTTTCTTTCCCAAAAATGCCTTAATTTTCCGCTTTGGCCTACTTCCAACACCTATCCATCCAGTTTTGACTAATGTGGGGATGGATGCATCAGTCAATGGTAGTTCTTGTCCATTTCTAGGATCTCTAAAAATAGACAATATTTTTTTTTCTAAAATTCCAAGTACCTTGGCTTTGTTTCTACCCAAACCAGTGTTATAGTAATCATAAATTTGTGCACTATAATCATAAATAGAGGTCAATTTCGCTTGGGTACTTTCAATGGACTGCACAATGATGTCCAAAGAAGCGGCCAAGGAGACTTTGTTAGGCTCTCTAGTCTCCCTTAATTGTTCCTAAAGGGTTGGTAATATAACCAAACCCTCATCAATTTCAATGTTTACATTCATTGGTGGTGGTGGGTTGGGGTTTTGACCTTCTTGGTTTACTTGTGAGTGGTTTAAATTGTATTGGGATTCCATTGTATTATATATTATAATGCAATTTAAAATCCATGGCATATAAATTAGGTTCATTTTTTATTTAAAATACAAACTTATAGATATATATATTTTAAATTCAGATTATTGGGAGCAAAATACCAAATAGCAATAACTAAATTGGATTAAAATTAAAAAAAATGTTACATACCTAGACAAGGTGCCCCCCTCCCTTTCTTCCTTTTCTCTAACTCTACTATAGTTTCCCAAGTTTTTTGCACAACGGACACAAATCGTAGCGGGACCCTTAATATATTTTTATCAGTAAGACCATGCATGTGGTTTCTCACTAAACCTAAATGGAAATCAACGTGGAGCTTCAGCCATATCCAAACCTATATGTACAGGAATGGGTGTGCATTTCTAAGAATGTGCAAACATTCCTAAGACCCGAGACACGTTCTTACACATGCGTGTTCTTAATCATCCCCTTACCACTTTTTCCACAACCAAGTTCTTTCACTCACCCTATATAGAGTCAAACCTACAAGCAAGGAAAAACTGTGAAAATGTCCCATGCATGATAAATACTAAGTAGGATTCCCATAGTCACCTTCAAAATCATGTAGAGATGTAGGTAATGCATTTCTTAGGATGGAAATTGAATCCCCTCATATACCTGGAAGGTCACCTTCCAAGTAATGATCATTCACCTCCAAGGGTGCCTCATCACATAAGAGAGTAGGTTGTACAAAGCATCTACGGTAGGGGAATGAACCTCGCTTAATGAGTTGAGAGGTAGGTGCCTGTGGGAACATGTTCAGTCCATCTGACCCATGCGCATCAAGTTTAAAAAGTGATGTATAAATCTCAATATTTGAGGGTCGTTTAACCATATTCCTTATCTAGTGTAATCTCTTATAACGTTTCTTTAACATATTTGACCATTTTTAATATTGTGTCTAACATCACATTCACATTGGTTTCCCAACTTTTTTTTATAAATGAAAGATCTTTAAACATATTCTAAGTAAGTTTAGAAATAAAAATGTGTTTATTATATGTTTTAATATGAGTATTTTTATACATAGTAATGCATATTTTCATTGTGATATAACATTTAATGGATGTTACAATGAAAGGTAACTAAAATTTGATAAATGATTTAATGTAACATAATTATTGAAGATTATAAAAATTCAATATAAATTAATAAAGATGAATATCACAATATATATAACCATACTATTAATTTTAATTTTCACTTTCTAATGTATTATAATATACCAATATTAAATAATGTTAATAAATATTATATATTAATAAAAATATTAATAATTAAGCCGAAAGGCTTATACCTATTGACAATGGGCACAATTAATTACATCAAAGGCGTATAACTTCCTTGCATTTATGAAAGCATCCGTTAACATGTTTACTTTTTTACATTTACTTAAGAATACTTAAAAAATTACTATAAGCATATATAATTGACACGTTCAAATAATTAAGAATATAATTGACACGTTCAAATAATTAATATGTATGCATGCCACGTTTATATCACTCCGCAGTTTTTATGTTAGAGCATCATTCGTTTTTTATCCCACAACCTCCACGCATTACTCCCACATTATGAACATCATTCCATGACTTGAACTGCCACAACCAATTAGATGTGAAATGCGCCACAACCAATTAGATGTGAAATGCGCGGAAAACCTCGCCAAGCCTGAGAAGAAGCTCAAGAGTTCCCACAGCTAGGAATCAACAGTAAAATCATCAGACCTTTCGTGGGCGGTAACGGCAGTTCCAGCAGATCGATCCGGCCCGGCCAGTCGTGAAGCTGTAACTACGGCTTGATTCTGGAAATGTTAACTGGCGTGGAGAGGAACGAGACGGTGTGGCCGTGGATTGCGAGAGCCTTAGAAAGCTGTACGAAAGGATTTATGTGTCCCTGCGCCAACCATGGGAAGAGAAGAAAATGAAGCTTCTTCTTCTCACCCTCCATTTCTATTTGTTTGACTAATCGTATCAGAGATGGATGCCAGATATCTGCAATTTATTGCAATTTGCCTGTAAATCTCTAATTTCTCCATTGAATTTATAGATTACACCAGGAAGAATTAAATAGAAGGTTGCGATGTGCAGGAATAATGGTTCGAATTTTATTTTCAAACCCTAATTAGGGTTTATATTAAAATTAGGGTTTAATAAATTAAAGATGCCTTTCGGCGTTCATCAGCCACAATTATGTGGCTGTGCTAGTTACCTTTTAATCTAAAATTTTAATCTGATGGCTAACAATTGAAGATGCTGGCATATTCTTAGTCGTCCTCCCAAATCAATGTATATGATTTACTCTTCATAACTTTCTTGTATTTTTAAATGCATCAATTAACCTGTTTACTTTTTAACATTTACCTAATCATATTAAGAAATTACTGTATCACTAAATGATTGCCACGTTTTGATTAACCTTTGAGATTACTTATTTTATTTTCAAACTGTAAACACATTTCATTTTCGAATTATCCACGAATTTCATATTTGATTATCAAATTCGGCCCATTTCATCGTGCCAATACGTTCCTTGTAATTGTATATTGTTCAGAACGGCCCATGTTACGTTCCTTGTAATTGTATATTGTTCAGAACGGCCCATGTTACGTTCCTTGTAATTGTATATTGTTCAGAACGGCCCCTGTGTTCGCCGTTATAAGTTTCCGTTACTGGGTTAATAACAAACGGTTGTGCAGAATTGGGGGCTACGCTGCCAGGATTGGGGCTACGCAGTGGATGGTTGTGCAAAATTTATGGTTAACGTAGATAAGAGATCGGCTGCAGTCATGAAGTGTGCAGCTACATAAATTATACCTTTTGGTGTTTATCAGCCACATAATTGTGGTTGTGCTAGTAATAATATATTTTTAAAGTTATTAGTAAAGTTTAAGAAGATATACATACACTACTTCCTATTTCTTCTTGATTTCAAAAAAAAAAATATGGTTTAAGAAATTATTTAATCAATTATAAAGATCACACTTAACCAGAGTCAACGAAATCATATAGTTAACTTAAAAGACACCCATATCGTTAAATCAAACTAATAGATAATTTCGTAGAGTGACTGTGTTGTTATGTCCTCCGCTAGAATTGTGCAATCAATCGATGACCTGAAGGGTGAATCGAACCACCTTGACTTAGCATCAGCAGGAAGATATTCCCATCTGCACAGCGCCATAAATGTAGCATTTAAATCAGAATATAAAAAAAGTACACGAGTCTTGGATGCTTTCTTTTGGCTGAGAGAAGCCTTACTGGAAATTCGTCACAAGATGATGCAAGAAAAAGGAAATGACCAGCATAGCGAAGTCATATCCTGGACAATGTCTAGGGCCTGCTCCAAAGGATATATCGGGTGTGATATTCATACCCGGGTCCTGAAAATTGTAAGGGAAAAAGGTAAAAGATTATGACATAAGCAAATGCAATTAATTTAAATTTTCGGTTCGCAGGGGGTTCGTATATCTCGCACCTGCCATCGCCGAGGATTGAAAGTAAGAGGGTCTGTGTAGTACTAGCTATCCGAGATGGACAATTGATCAAACACCATGCACGTCCATCATTTGGGAAATGTATATCCTTTACATAAAGATTCGATTGTTAGAACCGATGATGTAATTTTTTTTAGTGGGAGAGTAACGATGTTGCATACCTTGAATTTGTACATTCCCAATAGTTTTCCTCATCAACACGCTGTTTATGTGTTCGTTCCCTAATCTGGAGGCCTCTTTGATAAGCTAGAAAAAAACAAAGAAGATGCGATCTGGTTCATGGTGTCCCCATTAGGGTTTGACAAAATCGAGACAGAAATTGTTGAAACAAATCCATATATTAACTTACACTTTTGGTGAACGCCATTGATTTATAGTCAACCCATGACAGGCTCTGGTTGTCTGCTTTGGTCCGTCTGAT
>JASDQU010106300.1:65276-83593 GCA_032191745.1 Picea mariana
TGATATTGTATGAAATAGTATATGGTATCATTAGGAGACAAGGAACAATATTTATGTTTACTCCTACAAGAACTCATTTTTCATAGCTTACATTTGTGATGCTTTTACTTAGAGGTTGCAAATTTCCATGAGGTTATTTTGTGGATTTGTTCATTCACAAACTTTAGTTGAGGTGCACATATTAAGGAGGAACCTTATTTCTTAGTGACCATTAGTATTTCGACTTGGATGACAAAGGTTGAACTAATATGGTCTCAATAGCTGCACCATTTTCCAGCCAAAAACGTTGGATGTTTGAAGGGAATATTCTTGAAGGGGAGAGAGAGAAGTGTGACACCCTTATGTTGATTTCACATGTGCATTTTAATTACTTGATGTGAAAAGTTAAAACATGCGGTTTATTGATTTAGTGAGAATTCAATTTTAAATAGAAGTTTGAGAAAAAAAAGTGGGTTGTGAGTTACTAAAGAGCATTAATGAATAACTAATGTAGTGAATTTACGTGTATCCACTCAAATAGTAAAAAAGAAGGAGATAAGGGAACATCTAGGACTAAGAATAGGAAATGTGATGGTTGAGGAAAAATCACTAATTTAATTTTTAAATAAGGAATTACAAGTGCACTTACATGTATGTGAGTGACACATGGGTGGCTGAACAATATGTAATTATTAAATTATAAAATTACATTTATGGACGATGTGGACAAGTGGATTGGCCCACAAAACCTATAAAATGGTGGCTTCAGATAGAGGGATCATATACTTTGCAACCAAATGTTGAATGGTTGTCATAATACTTAACTTTATATAAATGATTGTTGAAGATTTTAGTCTATTGAAGACTGTTCAAGACGTAGGGAGTTCCTTTCATGTTTGAAGCTTCACTTCTCAATCATTTTGCTAGATATGTATCTTTCATACAATCCTATTGTAGCTCGGGGTTCCTTGAGAAATGAGAGTACCCATTGAAGTTTATAAGGTGGTCAACCATTAGAGTATTCAAAGGTCAGATTCAAAATCACAACTCCAATATCAAAAGGTCAACGACATTCTACGATAATAATTATATGAAAGGATTCATTACTCTTTGAATAAATATATGTTTTTATCTATTATGAATGTAAATGATTAAATATATATTTGTTAACTACTTTTCCTCTGTTTGGAAGACATGAACAAAAGAACCAAAAGGTAATGGAATATCAAAGAGAAAAGAGACAAGGATATAGAAAGAAAAAACAAAGAAAATGACATTGGAAATGGAAATGAAGAATGAAGCATGCAAATGAATGAATGATGGAGAGAAGAAGCACAAAAAGAAAAAATAGTACCATGCAACGAGATGCAAAAGTAGTGAATCCATGAAAAATGACATCCTTAACAATTTTAATGGTATTTTTGAATAATGTTTCTTTATGATGGAAAGAAAATAGCATTGGTCCAATGTTTGTATAAGGGATATATTAGCCTATACTAAAAAATTGAAATTCTATGTACCAAAGTCAAATGTTGATGTCATCGCTAATGAGGGCAGTGTACCCCCATAATTTGAATGATGTAAGGTTCATGGTCAATCGAAAGTACTTGATGTAATGTATTATTTGTGGTCAACTAAAACCACTTGTTGTAATGTATTTTTTGTGATTAGTACAAACCAATTTAGAATGTAATGGTTAGGGGTAACCTAAAAAAACCTAGAGTGTGGTTATGAGTAAGCCAAAGAAAACCACAGAATATGATCGATGTCAATGAGAGTGAAAATTCTTATGACTAGAGAATTGTTGTTGAACCATGTATGCAAAAAAGTTTCCTAAAAAACCAATGGATATTTTATCTGGTGACCCATGTATTCTAGTGGATGTTAAATTTTTTATATGGGTTCCAACAAAAAAATGTTTATGTTTTGGAGGTACAAGATGAAAATTGAAGAATATTGGATGAATAATGAAGAATATGAAAGATCACAAAATATAGAAAATGAGAACAAATGACATTGAAAGAAAAGGGCATAAAAGATGAAAATGAAAATGGGACTAGTTCAGAAGAATGTTTAAGATTTCATATTTTGATCAAAAGCGCTAGTTAAGGGGGAATATGAAGGATTGACTCATAGTTGTGACTCATATTATGCATTTGTAATAATGTAGACCAATCATAGAAGTCTATCGAAAAATCAAATATGAGAAGAAAATAGAGAAGTTGAGAATGAAGATTGGTTGACAGATTCACATAAAGTTTTAAGGAGATATATTTGGAGATAGTTATGTATATGTCTGAACTAAATATCTAATTATGACATAGCTATTATGGTCACCTATTGTTATATAAAGGGAAAAATTTTACAATACATATGAATGATTTTATTTATAGAATTTTTTGCTTCAAGGTTTCATGAATATAAAATCCTTGTCCTGTGCTTCATATATGTCAGTGTATATTTTTTGTTGGTTATTAGAAGAAATATAATCTTTGCAAGGAAAGGTATATATAACATCTAATTATGCATTTTATTACTCTTAGTAAATCGAAAATTTAAACAACTTGAAATAATCATGTATTAGTTTTTCATTATGAGATAGATTAATTGGCTTTGTTGATCTCCCAAAATTTAAATGAACAGTGTGGTATTTTCTTCCTCTAGGAAAGATGATGGATACATATAGATAAAAGAATCCTACAAAAGTAGGTTAAGAAGCTCTGTATACATAGTGACCACTACCACAATACAAAACATAGCCTTTTCAACCTCAACAACAAATAGCCTACTATGAAGGAAGATAAATGAATATGAACTTAAATCACATCCTAAAAGATTTCAGAGAGATGAATATAAATTAAGAGGAGCATTATAGAAATGAATATGAATTAAGAAGAGCAACAAAAACATGAAATTTTAAAGGTTTTTTGAAATTTTATATTGTATTTTTTTTCTTAGCTATCACAAACAACAAAACAAAATTCATGTACATCGAGGAACTTAAGTCCCATCATATGCTATGAACCAATGAAAAATTTATTGATGAAAATCAAAATTTCAAAAACTCACTTCTACTTGCTTAAATAAATAGTGTTAATGGAACAATTTAACAAAACTTTTGATATCTAAAAAAAAGGTAAATTAATATTAACTCAAATATATTTTAATGAAAAGAAAAAAAATATAGTCCCTAAGGAGGTAGGGTATAAGGCCTTTAGTGAGGAAGTCACACAATAGTTTCCCCCAATTAGCATGGACAAATAAGTTAGGGTTTCAGAAGGGTGGACTTGGCTAAGTGACTTAAGGAGGCAAGCCAAGAATTATATGGATGAGTGCTCCACACTTGAGGATGGTGATGGGAAAGCATGGTACCTTGACGAACATGTCACCATGGATTGTGACCAATGGGCGTGCTCACCATGTGGACATATTATGAATTCCATCCTTGGGTGTTTCATGTGGATGACTCAAGGTGCAGAGATGTGGGGCCAAATCATGGGACAAACGAGTTGGGGCATGACCTAATTAACCGATGCAACATTAGAATGCATCGTGACTTGAGTGAGACACATGATGGGGTGAGTTGGTTGGTTTGATCAAACTCACCAAAGAAACATGACAGTTCAGGAATGAAATGATGTTACAATTTAATAAGGTAGATACATATATATGGAAAAGTTGTGATGAACTAGAAACAACAACTCGTGAAGAATAAATCCAAGTGTTCTGAGGTGAATTTACGTAGAGTGGGGTGATATCCCCCAAGGAGAAAAGTAGCTCCACATAGGAGGACTTGTGCTACCTTGCAACGGTTTCGTGGATAGATCTCGGGTGAGTTCTCTTTGAACCGAGCTGCTAGACAAAATGACTTTGGAGTTTGACAACATGTGTGATGGAGAGGGGTCTTTTGGTGGTTTGTGAGATACACTCGGTTACAAAAGTATGAGGAGGATGTGATATAGTAGGGTGAGGAAAGTCAGATGACTTGGCCAACTTATGTCTCGTGTATGATCCAAGTTCTCCCTTCTTCCATCAAATATATTCTATTGTACCTCATTGTAAGATCTTGTATAATAAGAAGCTTTGTACCGGTATTAGGAACCTTTGGTTCCACCAAACCATACTTGTGTCTCTTTCTCATGTGTATCTTTGTTGTGTGTTTTTGGTCACATAATTGACTAAGTGTAAAACTTGTTAATTGTATGTGTTGTAAAGAATGCAAGTCTAATTAAGTGCACAGTTGGGTGGCACCTTGGTGGTAAAGAGTTAAGTCTTAAGGCTTGACTTGCAGATTATTTCAAGGTGTAGATATGAGAAGAACTTCAGTGAAAGAGGCATATTATAAGAGAAGTACTCTCGTTTTAGTATAAATTCCAAGTTGGAAATTTTACGGTTGCACATGACCCTAGGGGTTAGGTGACATGGGTCAAACAAATCAAGTTGGATTATTGGCAAGACTGTGGACACGTTAAAAATGGTATCAAAGAATGTTTTACATTGCAAACTTGAAGGCACTCAATTTGGGCGCACTCCATCAAGACATGTTCTAGATAGGCATCCCCAAAACCTTTGGTTTAGTCAACTTATGTTGTTGGCCGAGTTGTATGTCTAGAAAAACCTCTGAACAAGGTAACACTTCATAGAGTTAGTTGATTCAGTTAACAACAATATGTCTTTATAGTTGGAAAAAATTTCCATGGATCCTTCATTACAAAGACAACGAATGATGAGGATGGGAGTAATCGTGGAAGGAAGGTGGGTCTGATGCATGGAGAGACTTATACTTAGATGAATTTTTGAATATCATAGAGGTGATTTGTATACTTGATGCATAAATTTTGGGTGCACTTCACCGAGACATGTATTTTCCAAGCTTAACTAAGTGCATCTATTGTGTTATGTTGTTTCACAACTTGAAGTGTCACAGACTTGGCAGAGGTTGGTCTTGCAACAACATATTGGTTTGAAAAATTGGGAGAGTGTGGGTTTGGTGCCTTAGCGTCGAAGGCATCCAAGGTGTGGACATATGGATCAATGTAAGATGAGGTGACTTGGGTAGGTCATGAGTTTGTGACTTAGGTTGCTTTTAAGGTGGAAAGATAGGCTCAGTTTGGAGTTGCAACAAAGGTGCTATAATAGTTGTATAGCTATGGAAGGTGACTTAGATGAGTTTTTGCTAGGATTTGATGACTTGGAAAAGTGGTTCTAAGACATTTGAATCAAACCATGGTATAAACCAAGGGTTTCGTTGGACAAGGTGTGGTTATCTCTTAAGTTCTTGTATTTCCTAAGAGTTGTGATGAATTCTTTGAAGCGAAGTTGGGTGACTTGGTGGTTCAAGTGCAACCCATTTCCAAGGTAAAAACCAAGAGACTTGTAAGTGGCTCAAGTAATGCAAACTTCAAATCATTCATGGAGAAATTGAGACACCTTGCAATTAGAGAGTGTGTGGGATATTGGGAATACCTACTTGGACAAGTCCAGTGGTGGACGTAGGAAAATTTTGACGCAATCATGGAAATGACTTTTTAAGTTGTGTAACTCTTTTATGAGGTGAATTGGAGGGATCTTTGGAATGGAGTGAGAGATGAGGAAAACAATATGCCAAGTTTGAGAGGATGGATGATCCACCTTACTCTGAGGGTGCCTTAGATGGTTTCATTGAGTCGTGAAATGACTTGACAGTTACAACAATTGGCGAGAGTGAGAGGTGCTTATGGAGGGGCAAGGTAATTTGTTTCTAAGTGGTGGATGGAGTCAACAATTATGTCAACCAATAAATTGCTAACAATCAATATGAATGGGAAGAATGTAGACCAATAAAACTGGGTGGTGGTCTCTCTCCTTTGGTATGGGACATTAGATGAGGTAGAGCGCTCCTTGTTGGCTTGTGGATGATTGTGTGATTACTCAGAGATATTTAGGGGTTGTTCATTGTGGTTGGAAGAAATATTGACTTGGACATTCTTGGGCATGGAATTTCTTTGGGGTGGCTCATTCTACTTAGATTTATTTGGAAATTCCATGGTGGCAGTTCATTAAAGGGTTTGGATGTTCTAGCCACACTCATTTTTATAGTTGGGTCACAAAGAGTTGAATCAGTAATTGTAAGTAAGTCACAAACTTAACTTGGCTTGGACGATTGAATAGACAGGTCACACTGCAACATGAAAAAATCACATGGGTCAATCACTTCTTATAAATTGACATAATGGTTGAGTGAACACAATCATTAGAAGATGTGGGTATGTGAAAGTAGCAGCATGATTTGCAAGTTGGAGTAGTGGTGAAAATACAATATGGATGTGAGAGACTTGAAACAAACATGATAGTGTGTGGATGAAGGAAATGTGAGATTTCAACCAAGGATCCAAACATGCAATTGACCTGGGAATAGTTGACAATAGATTGAGGGGCCAATGAGGATTAAAACTTTGGCATGTTTGTGACATTGGCAAGGCCATTGGGTGAATGCAAGGGCATAATTAGTTTGATGTGGAGAAGTTGGACATGGGATAGTTTCCTGGATTCTTCATAACTTACATATGGTGTGGACAATAGTGGAGATGGATAGTCAGTTCCTAGGATGAATTTGTTTTGGAGACTTCACTATGAAACAAGGCAATAAATTTCCTTTGTTTGAGTACATTATGTGGCGAAATTGAGATGTGTTTACAGGTGACCAATTTTGAGCATGAAGATGTGCATTCACAAGGGGAGAAGGCAATGGTTCAATTGACCATTTGATCAACTCAACACTTGAGCAAAAAAGTGAACAAAAACATGGTAAATGGGTTGAACGATGCAAAATAAGTAGATTCAAAAGTGAAACAATTGGGCATTATGGATGAGATCCTCCATGAACATTGGATGTCATAACAGTGAATCAAGGGAAATGAATTTCCATAATCTTTTGAGTTGGATAGAGTGGAGGAGATGCAAACAAAAAAGACTTATTTTGGGAATGGGGAAGTACATTTGAGGACTTGTATGTGATGGTTTTATTAACTACCCAACCAGTACAAGAATTGGGGCATGTAATGTATGGATACATGCCATAAATAGTTTAAGTATGGGCATGGAAATAAGTTCACAAGATCTCAACACATAGACATTTTTGGTTTTCTCTTTGAGGTTAAAATAGTTGAGACAAAAAAAATAGTAGCAAAGATGAGTATGATCCATGCAACATGACAATGGTAGCTTGGGAATTATGGATAGAATTGGGGATGAGATGTCATTCCAATGTAGCAGACAAATTGGTCACTATCAGATACCCACTACAGAATTTAAAAATTTTCACCCCTTCTCTTCTTTTCTCTGAAGAATAGAATTCCCGAGTCCCTATGGGACCTGATACAGACCCTGCCATCCCTTAACCGCACTCATCTGATCAGTGGTTATGGCCATAGGCCTAACCAATATGGCATCCTTTTTCTCTTCGCGACACAACGCTACCAGAGTGTCGAGTTTTTCGACTCTGATAAACCTCGAAAGTCAGCGATGGTTTGACTTCCTTTTCACACTTCTCGCATCTCACCACCTCACGAGTTGGGGCGTCGAACCTTCATGCACCTACCCCATGAACCACCGAGATGTGAAAGTCAATGAGGGTTTGACTTCCTTCTCGCACTTCTCTCATCTCACCACCTCATGAGTTGGGGCGTCAAACCTTCATGCTCCTACCTCACGAACCTGCGAGACACGAAAGTCAGCGAGGGTTTGACTTGTTTCTCGCACATCTCGCATCTCGCCACCTCATGAGTTAGGCCATCAAACCTTCATGCTCCTACCTCACAAACCTCTGAGATGTGAAAGTCAGCGAGGGATTGAATTCCTTCTCACACTTCTCGTATCTCACCAACTAGCGAGTTGGAGCATCGAACCTTCATGCTCCTACCTCGTGAACCTCCAAGACACAAAAGTCAGCGAGGGTTTGACTTCCTTTTTTCAATTCTCACATCTCGCCACCTCGCCAGTAGGGGCGTCGAACCTTCATGCTCCTACCTCGCGAACCTGCGAGATGTGAGATCCCGAACTCAGATCTCTTTCGGACTACACCAACCCTAATTGCCTTTCAACTCTGCAAGATCCAACGGTTATCGGTTGTTCGCCACTTCTATCTTGAAGTGTCTCTGTCATCCATTTCTTCTCTCTTCTACACGCGTCTGGACATACATTTTCGACGACCCGAATCTATTTCACTCCATCTAATCTAACGACAGTTGTAGCTCTTCGTTGAGCATGCACTTCTCTTTCTTCTCCTTGGAATATTTCTTAAGTATCAAAGGTTTCAACCTTTTCTTCTCCTCTGCGACCTTCGCAGCTATCGCTCCGTGCACAAAATGAGACTATCCCTCCTGAACTTCTCTACTCTGAAGCCATGAAAGGTTTCCTTGACCTCTGTGAATTCCTACAGGGTCTGTGCATCTGACCAGGTGCTATCTATCCTAAGCTTCGTCAACTATGAGGGACTTGGGAGATTTGCACTCTTTCTCCTAGGTTTGACTCTTAAAAGAGTCTTCAACACATCTATTGCTCTCCTTCGTCAAGTCTAGGACATGAGTGGGTCTCAGTCTCTACTTTCTTTACAGGGAGCTTGTGCATAACTGCACTACCTCTCCTGAGCTATGCCTTTAACACTATTCATGAAAACAAAGGGAAAGGGGTTGAGGCATTTAACGCCCCCTCTTCTCCTTCTAATCTAATGGTCGTGAATGATCACAGATTTTCCAACAGGATCTTGCTCGTCAAATGATACTTATCCCTACACAGCCATCTCAGGATTTCAAGAGGATCCTTCCTTCTCGTATAGGGTTACTAAGGCCTTGTGCCTTCACATTCTCTTTCCAGGTTCTTGATGGGCTTTTCAAGCAGGGTATCTCTATGGAGAGGTTTACCCAGGGTACTATCTGAGGTAGATAAGGGTATCTCTCTCTCGAGAACTAGACGTGAATTCTGAATTAGATCAATATGCATATAAATAGCAATTTATGAAAACACAAGCCATATGTAGTCCTTCCATTATAAACATGCAACTACTAGTACTGATAAAAACACCATACATACATTCTTGCACTGAAATCATTCACAATTTCACAGCTTATGAGCATAAATGCCAGAATATATATATATATATATATATTTCAAGATGCCAGAGACTAAACATTATCAGAAAAACACAAAAGGTAATGCAACTGTTGAGAGCGGTGCTTGTTTCCACCCAACCATAGGCTCAGCGACTCCCAATAGATTTACCACTAGCCACCCCTGAGCTAATACCACGATACTGTGAGACTGTGTCTCTGTCTGTCAGTGACCGAGAACGAAGGTTACTCTCCTTCTTTTCCGCTATCACTCACTCTGCATATTTTTCCATAGTTCTTTCTCCCTCGCGTCTGCCTGTGATCGCACACTCCTCCTGCCTTTTTCCTTTCCGGCAAGGTTGCGTGTGGCACTATCTCCATCGTGGTGGTCAGGTTTCAGGACCCCATGGATGGGCATTTTTACCCCCATCCCTCATTATGCATGAGGAGCCATCCACCTATGAACCCATGAGAAATTAATTTCAGGTCAGCGAGCTGCTCTTGGTTCTTCGGGCTAGTGAAGACCAAATACGGTATTGGTTTTCGGTGGAAGTTAATGCCACCATTCCAGGTGCCTTCCACCNTATATATATTTCAAGATGCCAGAGACTAAACATTATCAGAAAAACACAAAAGGTAATGCAACGGTTGAGAGCGGTGCTTGTTTCCACCCAACCATAGGCTCAGCGACTCCCAATAGATTTACCACTAGCCACCCCTGAGCTAATACCACGATACTGTGAGACTGTGTCTCTGTCTGTCAGTGACCGAGAACGAAGGTTACTCTCCTTCTTCTCCGCTATCACTCACTCTGCATATTTTTCCATAGTTCTTTCTCCCTCGCGTCTGCCTGTGATCGCACACTCCTCCTGCCTTTTTCCTTTCCGGCAAGGTTGCGTGTGGCACGATCTCCATCGTGGTGGTCAGGTTTCAGGACCCCATGGATGGGCATTTTTACCCCCATCCCTCATTATGCATGAGGATCCATCCACCTACGAACCCATGAGAAATTAATTTCAGGTCAGCGAGCTGCTCTTGGTTCTTCGGGCTAGTGAAGACCAAATACGGTATTGGTTTTCGGTGGAAGTTAATGCCACCATTCCAGGTGCCTTCCACCACCTTTATCTAGCCATCATGGTCTCTTTTTCATCATATTACCCTCTCAACAGTTCTGCAATATATATTCATAATATTATTCACATTCATCGATCTTTTTCACAAGGTCTATTCACATTACATATTCACATTTTGAGTTTGCCATAATACTTGGCCAGTATAGTTATTTTTATAGACTGGGGGAAACAGGGTGTTACAATTCCCTCACCCTTAAAGGAACATCATCCTCGATGTTCTATCTATCAACATGACCTACATGTAAAGATGTAAACAAAATCGGATATGCTTGTTTCATGGCATCCTCCATTTCCCATGTAGCCTCATCTGGGCCAAAATGTTTCCACTGCACCTTGACCTGTGCAATGGTTTGGTTCCAGAGTGGAGGTTCCTTTCTGTCAATTATGCGTTGGGGTTCTAGTAAAAATTCTCCCTCCGATTCCATCTGAATCGCAGACCAATCAATTATATGATTATCATCATGTACATATTCCTTCAATAATGAAACATGGAAAACATTATGTGCTTTGACTATGGGAGGAAGTGTTAGTTGATAGGCTACAGGTCCCACTCTATCTAGAACCTCAAAGGGTCCACAATACCGTGGTGCCAACTTGGCACAAGCTCCCATTTTCAGGGAACTCTTCCTAGGCCTAACTCTGAGATATACATGGTCTCCCTTTTTGAACTCTCTTGGAGTTCTCTTTTGGTCGGCATAACTTTTATGACGGTTTTGTGTGACCTTCAGATTTTGTTTTATCTGAGTCACTTGTTGTTCCATTTCTTTTAACATGTCGGGTCCAAAAGATATCATGTTAACAGGATTACTCCAGCTGACTGGAGTATTACACGGCCTACCATAGAGGACCTTGAAGGGACTCATATTTAGGAATGCTTGGTAGCCGTTGTTGTAGGTGAATTCTACCAGTGGTAGTTAGTCTTAACATTTATTGGGTCGATGCATTACATGCATCCTTAACATGTCTTCTAATATTTGATTCAGTATTTCTATCTGTCCGTCGGTTTGAGGGTGATAGGCGGTGATAAACAACAACTTGGTCTCTAAACCAACTATCAGTGATTTCCAAAAGTTGGAAGTAAATTTCATGTCTCTGTCAGACACGATCTCTTTCGGCATTCCATGCAGTCTAAATATCTCTTTCATGAATACCTGGGCGATATCGATTTCCTTGCAGGTCGACTTGACAGGGATGAAGTGAGTAGACTTGCTCAATTTATCCACCACCACCATAATGGCGTCATTTTGTTTGGTTGAGGTTGGTAATCTAGTGATGAAATCCATGGAGATGGTTTCCCATTTCCATTCTGGGATTGGTAAAGGTTTCAATAAGCCTGCTGGGTGTCGATGTTATACTTTAACCTGTTGGCACTCTATGCATTTGGATAGGTACTCGTCTATGTCTTTCTTCAATCCAAGATAATAAAATTGCTTTGTGGTGGCAGTGACGATTTTCTGGTATCCTGGATGACCCGAGTAGGGTCTTTTATGTAGTTCATCCATAATGAACCTCTTCAAGTCGTCACACGCTAGAATATAAAATTTGTTCCTGTAAGTGAGCAGACCTCCTTCGGTCATCTGATAGCCTTTATATTTTACTCCGGTGGGTTCTTGTTGTAGGTACATGGTCATGGTATCAACAAAGGGATCTTTTTCTTGTGCATTTCTGATTCTTTCCTTGACATCTGTCTCACAGGTGCTCACTGCTACCAGGTGAATTGTTTTCATGCTTCTGCTAAGGGCATCGACAACCCTATTTTCTTTTCCTTTAATGTGTTTGATTTCAAAATCAAATTTGCTAAGGAGGGCCATCCATCTAGCCTACCTAGCGTTGAGATTTGGTTAATCAAATAGGTATCGCAATCCACAGTGATCTGTCATAAGTACAAATTTTCTTCCCAGGAGGTAATGCCTCCACATTTTCAAGGCATGCACTATGGTAGCAAGTTCTAGATCATGGGTCACATAGTTGACTTCAAGCTCATTCAATTTTTGGGATTCATAGCAGATCACACTTCCTTTCTGCATAAGGACTCCTCCGAGCCCTTCCTTACAGGCATTTGTGCACACGAGGAAGTCAATTTCTAGGTCGACAATTTTCAGCATGGGTGCATGGGTGAGTAGATGTTTTAGGGTTTGAAATCTTTCTTCACATTTCTACATCCATAGGAATTTTGTCCCCTTCTTCTGGAGGGCAGTGATTGGACAACCAATCCTGGAGAATCCTTCTATAAATCTTCTGTAATATCCTGCTAATCCCATAAAGGATCTGATATCCGAAATATCCCTTGGGGTAGGCCATTCCATGATAGACCTGATTTTGTCAGGGTCCACTGCTACCCCTTCTTCGGATAGAACATGACCCAAGTAATGTATTTTATTTTGGAAAAAGTCACATTTTTTGAATTTAGCGTAGAGCTGATGCTCTCTGAGTACTTGTAGCACAAGCCTAAGATGTTCTTCATGCTCTTCTCTATTCTTAGAGTAAATTAATATGTCATCAATAAAAGCTAGCACAAATTTATCTAGAAATTTACTGAGTACATTGTTCATCAAGCACATAAAAGTGGCAAGGGCATTGGTCAACCCAAATGGCACTACCATGAACTCATAGTGACCATACCTCATCCGGAAGGCAGTTTTATGGATGTCTTCACCCTTGATTCGGACTTGATGGTATCTCGATCTCAAGTCGATCTTTGAGAAAATAGATGCGCCTCCCAATTGATCAAACAGATCATCTATCCTCGGTAAGGGGTACTTGTTATTTATGGTTACCTTATTGAGTTTTCTATAATCTATACACAGTCTAAGGGTGTCGTCCTTCTTTTTCACAAATAGGACTGGTGCTCCCCATGGAGACATGCTGGGTCGAATATAACCCTTATCCATCATTTCTTTTAATTGCAATTTGAGTTCAACTAACTCGAGTGTGCTCATCCGGTAGGGTGTCCTAGATACCGGCACCGCTCCTAGTGCGAGTTCTATCGAGAAGTCTAAGTCTCTTCTCAGAGATAGACCTGGTAGCTCTTCTGGAAACACATCTCTATATTCCTTCAGGGTAGGATGATCTTCAAGGCTGGGTTTGTCACCTCCTATGGTTTTCGACACCTGCATTGCACATAGGGGGCATCCCTTTCGGCAATACTTTTTCATTTGCAGAGCTGATATTTGTCTCACTGAGATAGGTTTTTAGATCCCTTGAAGGGTCATCCTTTTTCCTTCTTTGCTCACACATTCTAAGGTTTTATGGTAACATTCCAATCTGGATTTATGGACGGCTAGCCAGTCCATATCAATCAACAGATTGTACGATCCGAGGGGTAATATGTTAAGGGTTTCTTGGGTGGGAAATTCACCCAACATCAATTGGCAGGCTAGTATGACCTCTGCTACCCTCCTTTTGGTGCCAGTGGCTAACTGTACCAACCATGGCTCGGTTTGTTTTTGTGGCTCTAGTTTACACTCATCAACAACTTTAGGGGATATATAACTCAAACTTGAACTAGGGTCAATCAAAATAGACACTAGATGGTTGGAGATCATACCTTCTATCTCCACCACTAAAGCTTCATGGTCATCTTGGTTATTATCCAAGGCTGCATAAATCTACGACACACTCCTGGCCACATCATTGACTGTAGTAGCTTCCTGGATGTTATAAATCCTCTGACTATTCTGTTGTCGGTGTGGATAGTCTCTCAGGAGATGTTCTTCTCCACAACCCCAGTATTTCAAATGTTCTATCTTTGGGTTATCAGTCTTTACTGGTACACGTCCAGAAATTTTACTTTCGCCCAATGAGGGAAAGTTTTGCTGGAGTACGCTCCAGGATGGAAAGTTCATTCTTGGGTTCTTCTTATAGTTCATAAATCCTGTAGATTTAATCCCCTTTTTCTAAAACCTTGAACTATTCTTTGGTTTCCATCCTTCACAAGGTTCTGCTCGATGTTCATATTGTTCCTGACAATATGTTGCCTTTCAAATAGTTCCTTCTAGGGTCTTTGGCTCATCAAATTCAATTCTGTTCCATTATTCCTTGGGTAGCCCACTGATGAAGTATTGAACCTTTGCCTTGTTTTCTTTTATATAAGGCACATATCTAAACAAGTCAAGGAATTTGTTGACATATTCCTCTATTGTAAGTTGCCCCAGTTTGAGTTCATAAAACTCTTTTGTCTTCTCGATGAAATATTTTTCCAGCAAATACTTCTTCCGGAAGTATTTCTCAAACTATTTCTAGGACAGATCCTCTTCATGAACCCCTTTCACATTCTTAATATCTTCCCACCAAATGGAAGCCTTTCCATTCAGATTGAAGGTGGCTACGCGGGCCTTCAAATTTTCTGAAAAATCATGGACTCTGAAATAGTTCTTTAGTCCAAGTAGCTAGGCCTCTGCTTCCTCTCCCTTCTTTATCTCACCGTCGAAAGAGGGTGGTTTGGCCTTTCTAAATTCCTCAAATTTATTACCCTTAGAATTCTTTTGCTTCTTCTATTTTCTTTGAGAATAGGAACTAGTTTTGCTGCTGGAAGAGTCTTCTAAATCGCTAGCTTCCTTCTTAGAGGAATCGCTTGGCACTGGTCCCTTACCTCTGGGGTGGACCTTTTTCGAGGTTCTCCTCTCAGTGTGGGTACTGACATGACCATGTTTCTGAGTTTCAGGTTCATGCTGCATTTGTCTTTGCAGATTAGATAAACTCTACAGTAAAACTGCGTTAATTTCTATCTTCTTTTCTTATTCCTTAATCATCCTTTCATTGTCGGCCTTGCAACTTTTCAACTCGACCATGAGACTCCTCACAGTCTCAGATAGGTCTGTAGGGGTCCCTATTGCCCTTATTTCATCAAACTCTTTGTCTCTATTGTGGGAGCCCTCTCCCACCTCTTGATGAGTCACCATTCTCTGCGTCTATAAATTCCCATGGATCATCACCTGCTTGGGTGAAAAAGACAAATGCTAGTTGTTAGTCATTAGTTAGATACATTTTTATAACTTGCGCAAAAATTCACAATTCTTTCACATGCATACACAGTTGGGTTTTTATTTTCAAACTTTGATCCTTTGAATATAAAAGGGTTTAAGATAGAGATTTACTCCTCTTAGGAGTGTTCCGAATGGAGCTTCTACACAACTCATTTATGAGCCCAAGCAGGCCGAGTGCTGTAACCATCCTCTGATACCAATTTGTCAGATACCCACTACAGAATTTAAAAATTTTCTCCCCTTCTCTTCTTTTCTCTGAAAAATAGAATTCCCGAGTCCCTATGGGACCTGATACAGACCCTGCCATCACTTAACCACACTAATATGATCAGCGGTTATGGCCACAGGCCTAACCAGTATGGCGTCCTTTCACTCTTCACGACACGGCGCTACCAGAGTGTCAAGTTTTTTGACTCTGATAAACCTCGAAAGTTAGTGATGGTTTGACTTCATTTTCGCACTTCTCGCATCTCCCCACCTTGCGAGTTGGGGCATCGAACCTTCATGCTCCTACCCTGCGAACCTCCAAGACGCGAAAGTCAGTGAGGGTTTGACTTCCTTGTCACACTTCTCGCATCTTGCCACCTCGCAAGTTGGGGCATCGAACCTTCGTGCTCCTACCTTGCGAACCTCCGAGATGCAAAATTCAGTGAGGGTTTGACTTCCTTCTCACACATCTCACATCTTACCACCTCGTGAGTTGGTGCGTCGAACATTTGTGCTCCTGCCTCGCGAACCTCCGAGACGCGAAAGTCAGTGAGGGTTTGATTTCCTTCTCGTACTTCTCGCATCTCGCCACCTCGCGAGTTGGGGCATCGAACCTTCATGCTCCTACCTCGCGAACCTTTGAGATGCAAAAGTCAACAAGGGTTTGACTTCCTTCTTACACTTCTTGCATCTCACCACCTTGCAAGTTGGGGCGTCAAACCTTCATGCTCCTACCTCGCAAACCTCCAAGATGCGAGATCCCAAACTCGAATATCTTCTAGACTGCACCAACCCTAACCGCCTTGCAACTCTACAAGATCCAATGGTTATCAGTTGTTCACCACTTCTATCTCAAACTGTCTCTATCATCATCCATTTCTTCTCTCTTCTGTGCACGTCTGGACGTACATTTTTGATGACCCAGATCTATTTCGCTCCAGCTAATCTAACGACAGTTGTAGCTCTTCATTGAGCATGCACTTCTCTTTCTTCTCCTTGGAAGCTTTCTTAAGTATCAAAGGTTTCAACCTTTGCTTGTCCTCTGCGACATTCACAGCTATGGCTCGGTGCACAAAACGACACTATCCCTCCCGGACTTCTCTACTCTAAAGCCGTGAAAGGTTTCCTCAACCTCTGTGAATTCCTACAAGGTATGTGCATCTATCCAGGTGCTATCTGTCCTGAGCTTCGTCAACTATTAGGGACTTGGGAGCTTTGGGCTATTTCTCTTGGGTTTGGCTCTTAAAAGAGTCTTCATCACATCTATTTCTCTCCTTCTTCAAGTCTAGGACTTGAGTGGGTGTCGGTCTCTACTTTCTTTACAGGGAGCCTATGCATAAATGCACTACCTCTCCTGAGCTATTCCTTTAATGCTATTCGTGAAAACAAAGGGAAAGGGGTTGAGGCATTTAAAACCCCCTCTTCTCCTTCCAATCTAACGGCTGTGAATGATCTCAGATCTTCTGACAGGATCTCGCCTGTCAAACGATACTTATCCCTACACAACCATCTAGGGATTTCAAGAGGATCATTCCTTCTCATGCAGGGTAACTAAGGCCTTGCGCCTTCACATCCTCTTTCCAGGTTCTTGATGGGATTTTCAAGGAGGGTATCTTTATGGGGAGGTTTACCCAGGGTACTATCTGAGGTAGATAAGGGTATCTCTCTCTTCAGAACCAGACGTGAAGTCTGAATTAGATCAGTATGCATATAAATAGCAATTTATGAAAACATAAGCCATACGTAGTCCTTCCATTATAAACATGCAACTACCAGTACTAATCAAAACACCATACAGACATTCTTGCATTGAAATCATTCACAATTTCATAGCTTATGAGCATAAATTTCAGAATATATATATATTTCAAGATGCCAGAGACAAAACACTTATCAGAAAAACACCAGAGGTGATGCAATTGCTAAGAGGGGTGCTCATTTCCACCCAACCATAGGCTTAGTGACTCTCAATGGATTTACCACTAGTAACCCCCGAGTTGAGACCACAATATTGCGAGACTGTGTCTCTATTTGTCAATGACTGAGAACGAAGTTTACTCTCCTTCTTCTCCGCTATCACTCAGTCCGCATATTTTTCCAGAGTTCTTTCTCCCTCGGGTCTTCCTGTCATTGCACACTCCCTCACATCTGCCCGTGTGGCATGATCTCCCTCATGGTGGTCAGGTGTCAGGACCCCACGAATGGGTGGTTTTACCCCCATCCCTAATTACACATGAGGAGCCATCCACCAACCAACCTGCGAGCAATTAATTTCGGGCCAACGAGCCACTCTTGGTTCTCTGGGCTAGTGAAGGCCAAATACGGTATTGGTTTTCGATGGAAGTTAACACCACCATTCCAGGTGCCTTTCACCACCTTTATCCAGCCATCATGGTCTCTTTTTCAGCATATTCCCCTCTCAACAGTTCTGCAATATATATTCATAATATTATTCACATTCATCGACCTTTTTCACAAGGTCTATTCACATTACACATTCACATTTTGAGTTTTCCATATAACTTGGCCAGTATAGTTATTTTCATAGACTGGGGGAGGCATGGTGTTATAGTCACACACAATTTTGGGCAAAGAGAAGTGTTGATGGTTCTCTGTGGTTGTTGATGGTTGTATTATGATTAGGAAATTTGGCGTTTCTATTTCACAAGGAAGCTTATGGTTTCTACTTCAAAGGGAAACCTAGGCTTTCCACTTTGACATAAATTTGGGGTTTCCAATTAGCAAGAAACTAGTGGTTTTTGAAAGACTTAGTTGTGGATGGGGACATGAGTTTGGCTAGATACTTGGAGATGACATATTTTTTATGTGTCGCTGGGATGAAAATTAATTTTGGCAGGGTGAGTGGGGGGAGGATTTAAGGCCCTATGTGAGGAAGGATTATGACACCTTGACCCAACCTTCATGGG
>JASDQU010106300.1:92345-104254 GCA_032191745.1 Picea mariana
TTTTTAATTTTATTTTTTATTTTTTATTTATTTTTATGGAATCAACAATTAGTCAGGAACATACTCACATGAAATGAGGTTGTGTTGTCTGACTGCTATCACTATAACCTCAAGTTGTTTCCATGATTCCTCGTATGTGACACACAAGGTAAGTTGGGGTTTCACCCACTACCCTACACCCACTCCATCACCCACTAGCCTACACCCCAGGGGCATTGTGGTTTTTATTTTATTTTAGTTTTAGTTTTGTATTTTGTGATAATCCTTTATTTGTTTCTTCCATTTTTATTTTTATATTTAATTCTATTTTTTTTCCAACTTTTATTTAATTTCATTTTTAGGAAAGAATGTTTTTTTAATAGTTTTTTTTTTCATTTTTTCATGAGCTATTTTTTCGATTTGTTTACTTTTTAATGTAAATTTATTAAAAATAATAATATACACTTTTTCGACTAACATCATTTTTTTTAATTTAGGATCCAATTTTAAGTTTTTTTATTTGCAATGGTACCAATTGTCAAGGCCACGGTTTAAATTAAGTCATAATTTTAAATCTAAACCTAAATTTGATGCAACTTTTATCATCACTTTTCAATTTAATGGCTAATTTTAATGTTTTTTCGACTTGTAAAGGTTGTGATTTCAAAAAAGACACAATTATAACTACCCCACAAAAAGGGTGCTACCAAGAAAACATTTTTTTGATTCACGGGTTGATTTTTATGTTTTTTACCCAAAAATATGGGTTTTTTGGGGATAGATTTCTCATTCTGAGATCATAGCTCTTGTTAAGTTGGTAACTGTGTTGAAGAATACATTATTTTATAACACCATTGTTTGTTGCAACAACACTCCCTAATGAAATAATATATTTGTTCTGGACATAAAATCTTTTAGGAAAACTACGAATCTCTACTACTTCTTTAGTTTATTGTACAAATTCCCTAACCTCACTCTTTTCCTTGCAGTCTAATGGAATTTATTCTCCTCTTCCATTTGGCATTCTATTATGCATTTCACTCACACTTTCTTTATTAGTTTCTCCAACAACATGCACTCCATAAATACAACCAACATTCCTACTACCATAATTAGAAGAATTCCCTTTATTTATCCTCTTTCTCTCTACTTTCATTATTTCTCTTCATCTACACCTTGTCAATTCTCAAGGAGAAATTATAATCCTATTTTAATGGCCACATATTCCTTTCACTTATCTTTGTTTTACTTGAAAACTTCAAGACATCTACAAACTTTGTAATTTCTTCTCCATTATTAGTCACACAAATAGCTCAAATGGCCTCTTTTGAAAATTCAACAATAAACCTTCTACATGTTTCATTTATTTCAATTTCTCTAATATTGTCTTCATTTTTTAAGTGTAATCATAGGTTAGATAATTTAGTCTCAATTTTGTTTCCATATTCTCCCGATTGTAGATCTTTTCTTTGCCTCTACAATTTATATCCATCTTCAATGGATAATTTCATTGATATGCATAGTTATACAATATTCTAGGGACAATATACACTCCCTATCTCTAATATCATTGCACTCAAAATATCTCTACATATCTTATATCTAGACGGTCAACCTTTTTAGATTTGTGTTTCCATGACATTTTTGGATATATATCTCCATTTGGTGTTGTTACATAACCTTATTTTCATATTTATAACTTTTATATAACACTTCCATTGTTACCCTTACTCTCTACTAGGTTAATTCAAAGGGGTCCATCCTCCTCATCACTTGTTGTAACAATTCTACCTAGCTTTCATCTTTCATTGGAATTGTCCCAATCCCTCATAGTTATACTTTCTCTAATAACACTTGATGCACAACCTATAGTATAGAATTCCAAGTCACAAAGTGGAAACAAATTCTTTGATTCTGTTGGATATTGGTGACCACCCACCTATTCCAACTGGCTCCTCTTAACAATTTTTAGTCCAGCACGTTCTTCTGTACTTATTTGCAATTGTGGGTTCTACACTTCCAGGGATTTTTGAATCCCTACACATATTCCAAGTGGATATTGGTGGCCTCCCATTTAATCCAACTGGCTTATTTTGTATGTTTTCATGTCATCACATCTTGTTGTACTTCCAGGGCCGTTTTAGGGCCATAAACAATGTTTTTTTGGCTGACCATAGTCAAACTATAGATGAAGTCAAAGTTTGAATGTGTAATGTGTATTTCTCAAAAATACTTTTCCAATGGGCTATCACGCGCCTAAAAGGGAGGTTGTATGCAAAATTTATGACTACGGGAAGTTGAGGTACCAACTTACCCATAGGGGCCCCCATATATTTTAGTGTTTCATCTCCTAGGGTTAGGTTTTTGGATGTCTAGGGTTTTTGAATTCATGATTAATTATTAAAATGCCTTTGGAGCCTCATTGTAATCATTTATGCTTAGAGGGATGCATGTAGAAGCCACATCTCTTATCAGAGACAACTAGCACCATTTAAGCAAGTGTTTCAGTTATTCATTTTTACAGTTTCAGCCTATTTCATTTATTGAATAGAAGATATTGTTCGCTAGATATTTGTGTTATTATTTATATCTTTGTGTTTATTGTATTCAATATGTTAATCAGTTCATTCTGCTCCTAAATCTGGATCAATGGTATCATAGCAGTCTCATCTTCATTTATTTTTCTTCATGCATGTCCCCGACAAGATCTGGATACAATAAGTTGGGACTCGCACCAATCGATCCTTTGAAATATCGTTCATGCCATGCCAGAAAAAAACTCATGGGCGATGAAAATAAAGATGATTGAGCATGAGATACTTTTAAAATGTTTCTCAAGGAAGCCCTTACAGGACAATGTAATGAAATGATGGACAAATTTGCACAGATCCTTTGGTGGTTTCCCACAGGAGAAGCATCTTTATCAAGCGACCATGAAACCCCCTTCAAGGTATAGGTAAATTTTGATATTACATTATTTGAAGGACTGATAGATGTGGATGTTGTAGATACATGGTTGAATCTGATCGAAGGGTATTTTTTAGTTCACAATTTTTCCTATAGGGAAAAGATTACTTTTTCACTCCTCAAGGTTGACCCCCATGTTAAGGACTAGTTGGATACTTACTCTGAGAAAAGGGTCATAAAGGAATATGAAATATTTTTGGTTTCCCCTACATGAGATTCCTTTCGGGATTCCATTAAAGAAAAATACTTCCTTGTTGGAAGCTACGAGGACCAGTCCACCATATCAACCACCCTGCGTTAGGAAAGGGACCAGAAAGTACCAGATTTCACCAATATTTTCTATACCCTCGGCGCCAAATTGGGTATCATAGACTCTGAGTGACATATGGTGCTCAAATACCACATTTTTTTGGATAGATACATTCAGACAAAAATGGATTTTATGGACATCATCTCATTGGGTATGGTTCATAGATATGTTGTCAAGATAAAGGAGAAATTTAAGCATAAGAGGCGAGAGTTTGGATCTACAAACTCCTCATAGTCGAAGTATATAAAAGGCATCCCCAACCCACACAAGAAGGGACAAAGAAAATATGGCCACTCTCAGGAAAACCAGTCCAAGACGTAACACAAGAAGGGAAATGAGAAGATGAATAAGGACATGGGAAAATGGTGTGAATACCATAAAATCCCTTGGCACAACACCGAAGAATGTCTCTCCAAGAAGTCACTCATGGCCTGGCTAAAGGATTTCAGGTCAGAGGAAGATTCTGACTCTCAATCAAATCCAGAAGGAGGGAAATGGATTATCTATGCTGAACCCAATGCCATTGTCACTACCACGAAGGTCTATCCAAGTGAACTAGAAGAACCAAAGGAAGGGGAACGCCTTTTTCGCTCACATAAGTGGGTAAAGGGTGCTCCACCTCATTTCATTATCGACAGGGAAAATTAGAAGAACCTGATCTCAACAGAGGTTGTCAAGTAGCTGGGCCCGTCGACGACACCGCACCCATAGCCCTACACCATCAGCTGTATTCACCAAGGAAGAGACATATGTGTCAGACAACAATGTCGTCTTCCCTACATCATCAAGACTTTCAAAGACGAGGTATTGTGTGATATTTCTCCTCTTGAAGTTTGTGATGTTATTTTATGAAAATCATATTTGTTGAAGCGCCATGTTTTGTATGAGTCTAGACCCCTCACTGTTATTATTACTTTGGGTAGACAATTGTACATGACACCATAGGTAGCACTTCCTATCGCTATTTTCTTAATCTCTACTAAGAAATGAAGTAGGTTCATTTCAAAAACCAAGAAGTTCATCTTCTTTGTGATCCGTGCTCACAGTAAGTAGAAGGTCATTGCCACATTCGTGGCCTCTACACAGAACCTCTCTTTGAAACAGAAGAAAGTGGACGGGATTGTGGAAGAATACAAAGACATCTTATCCTCACCCACCAGGGTACTGACGCACAACCAAGTCCAGCATCCAATTGATCTCCCCCCCAATGCACCTATTCCTAATGGACCAATCTATCATCTCTCACTGATGGAAAATGATGAAATCAAGCATCAGATCCAAGATATTCTTCAAAAGGGGCACATCAGACCCAAGTCCTCCCATTTTGATAACCTAATTGTACTGATGCAAAAGAAGGACAGGACCTGGCGACTTTGCATTGATTACAGAGCATTAAAAAAAATCATAGTCAGGAACCGATACCCAATTCCGAGGTTTGATGACCTTCTTGACCAACTCAAGGGGGAAAAATTCTTCAGCAACATTGACCTAAATTTTGGCTACCACCAAATTCCCATCAAACCAACAGATGTATGGAAGACAAATTTCAAATCTAAATAAGGTCTCTTCAAATAGTTGGTCATGCCCTTTGGATTAACAAATGCACTAGCCACTTTTATGAGGTTGATGGATGATGTATTGAGACCCTTCACCAAATATTTTGTGGTGGTATGTTTGGATGACATCCTCATCTTTAGGACTTGGGAGGACCACATGTGGCATATTCAATAGGTTTTGAGCACTTTGCGGAAACAAAAGCTATACACCAACCTGGAAAATTTCTCCTTTGGCATGAACAAGGTACAATACTTGAGATACATTGTTGATGAGCATGGAGTACATGTGGATCCAACTAATATCCAAGTCATCCATGACTGGCCAACCCTGACCACACTAACCGATCTTCATAGCTTCTTGGGACTAGCCAAATTATACTAATGATTCATGTTGGGATTCTCCCATATTGCATGTGCCCTCAACCAAGTCACCAAGGGTAGTGGTAGGGAAAAGTTTGTGTGGGGGAAGAAACAACAACGACCATTTGATGATCTGAAGCATCGCTTGGGGTCAGGTCCAGTAATCACCTTTCCTGATATGCAATAACTATTCGATATTGGGATTGATGCATTCGACTTTGTTGAAGGTGTAGTTCTCACTCAGAGTGGTCATCCGGTGGCATACCATAGTGAGACACTCTTAGATACAGTCCACAAATACCCCACCTATGACAAGGAAATGTATTCCATTGTACAAGCATGTCGTCAATGGAAACATTACATTCTGGGAAAGGAGACGATAATTCACACTGATCAAAAGCCTCTGCAATTCATACAAACACAGGGGAAGTTGCAAAATGACTGCCATCAAAAGTGGTCCACGTACCTCCAACAGTTTCATCTCAGCATCGAGTATAATACAAGGGAGAACAAATCGTGTCACTGACTACCTTAGTCGACCTCCCATGGATGCACTCACCACTATGTTCCATTCCTATGGACATGAGGCATCTGAGTGGCCCCAAATTTATCAGGAAGATCTGTACTTCACCACCACCTATCAAGTCTTGTGTAGAGGCGCGAATGTCACTGATTTTCACATTCAGGATGGATTGTTATCCCATATGGGCCATCTCTATGTTCCTTCAAGTGAGCATGCAAAGATGATTTGGGAATCCCACTACAGTCAAATGGCAGGACATTTTGGCGTAAATAAAATTTTGGTCATTCTAAAAAACCATTTTTATGGGCGATAACTTCAACATGATTTCCGTAAGTATATCAAATATTGCATTGTTTATGCAATTACCAAGCCAGACATCAATAAGAAAGGCTTATATACCCCTCTTCCTACTTTCTAGAAGCCTTAGGAATCCATCTCGATGGATTACATGTCTATCCTTTCATCCACCAAGAAAGGAAATGACTGTGTATTTTTTGTTGTTGACTGGTTTTTGAAGATGGACATCCTCACAACCTACATGAAGCACATCACAATGGTAGATACTGAAAATATCTTCTTCAAACAAGTGTGGGCCCACTTTGGGAAACCACAGACCATCATCTTTGACCGAGACAATAGGTTCCTTAACACATTTTGGTCTATTCTTTGGTCATTGTTGGACACCAAACTCACTAAATTCACTTCTTTCCACCCCTAAATAAATGGCCAAAGAAAGGTCTTCAATCGGATGATTGTTCACATCCTACGCATGTACAACTCTAAGCATTTGTATACATGGGATGATAGTCTCCTCTATACTCAGCACAGTTACAACAGGGCTCTCCATAGCTCCATTGGCCATAGCCCATTTCTGGAAGGGGCTGGGATTCCAACCCTTGGGTCCCATTGATGTTTCACAACATCTTTCCACCACACAGACAAACTCTTCCCATGTTCAGTCTAAGACTGAAAAATCCACCAGATTCATTGACTAGCTTTAGCACATTTGCCAACAAGTCCATGAGATTTTGAAGAAAGCCAATGCTAAGTAAAATAAATGTCATGATTAACATAGGGTACCACACCAGTTTTAGGTTGGATACAAAGTATGGTTACATTTACAGAAGGAGCGTCTTACAAGTCCCCATGGAAATCTCCACCCACTTTGCTATGGGCCTTACACTATCATCCAGGTTATGGATAGAAATTATTTTGATCTCAACACTCCACCCTTCCTTGGCTTGTACCTAGTGTTCAATATGGACCTCCTTCAACCATATTTTCCACCGTTATTGGACACCTCAGAGATTGTAGAACAAATGACACCAAAATATCTCAACCCTGACTACATGGAACATGCATCCACTGATCATATAGTGGAAACATAGGTCAAGGGCACTCGCCAGTAGAGGATCCATATTTATCGAGTTGTCAAGGAATGGAAACTCCTACACCAAGGAAAGTGGCTTACCCAGGGAAAAATTCAGCAAAAGTTTCCTCACCTAATGGGAGAAATCAACAAAATGGAGACCATTGCTTCCTAAAGGGGTAGGACTAATCTAGGTGGATATTAGTGGCCACCAAACTATTCCAACTGGCTCCTCTTGACAGTTTTTAGTTCAACACGTTCTTCTTTAATTATTTGTAATTGTGGGTTCTACACTTTCGAGACTGTCTGAAGCTGTACACATATTCCAGGTGGATACTAGTGTCCTCCCATTTAATCCAACTGGCTTATTTTGTATGTTTTCCTAACAACACATATTTTTGTACTTACAGGGATGTTTTGGGGCCCTACACAATATTTTTTTGGCTCCCCATAGTCAAACTATAGTCTGAGTCAGCGTTTGATGATGCAATGTGTATTTTTAGAAAATACCTTTCCAACGGGCTTTCATGCACCTAAAACAGAGGTTCGCAGAAGTTATGACCCTGGGAAGTTGAGGTACCAACTTACCGATAGGTGCCCACATAACGTTTCGCGTTGCATCTCCTAGGGTTAGGTTTTTGGATGCTTAGGGGTTTGGAATTCATGAGTAATGTTAAAAAGGAATATCGAGCCTCATTGTAATCATTTCTACTCAGAAGAATGCACGTAGTAACCACATCTCTTCTAAGAGATAGCTACCACAATTCGAGCATGTGTTTCAGTTCTGTAGTTTTATAGTTTAAGCCTATTTCATTTATTCAATAGAAGATATTGTTCAATGGATATCTATGTTGTTATTCATATCTCTATGCTTATTGTATTAAGTTTTTTAATCAGTTCGTTCTACTCCAAAATCCGGATCATTCTTACATAACAACTACAATTCAAATTCAAATTCTAGAAGCTCACAACTACAATTATGCATTCTTATTTTAGACACATCAGATTGAAAAACCTCTACAACTAAATTTGACTCATAGAAGAGTATAGGCTGACACTTTTTCATTCTCAAAGTCATCTATAATCATGTTCAAAGTCCTCTTTATACTTTTAATCTCATAGTACCAAAATCCCCTTTCTCTTAGTTCTCAACATATTTAAAACCAACAACATAGATTTTGGGAAATCAGGGACGAATTCCAAGCCAATTTCTAGATAGACTCTTGGAAACAACTCCCTAGTCTTGAAATACAATACAATGTTCCTCCAAAATGAAACAAAAAGGTCAAATATTTATAGGTAACAACAAATCAACAAAATTTCAGGAAATGGTAGCCACTTCAAGGCCAGCTTCTACATCTTCCAGTAGAAAGTAGAACAAACATCAAACAAGAAGTCCATAAATGGAGAATTTGCATTTGTCAAGACCATGATAGGCTCATATGGGGGAAATTTCCAAAATATTTCTTCATAGATAAATAATCCTATCAACCTCTAATTCCCCCCTAGCCAGATCCATTGCATCCTATTTGGGCCAAACTTTGGTCTCTTAGAACTTGCCCCAAGATCTCAATCTCCCTGTGGGAATTTCAACACATGTGCATCTTAACTTTGGACAACATTCTTAAAGGAGTTTTCTTAGGACCTTCACGTTGTTCCCTTTGCAGAAACCAAGAGGAATCAATATATCACCTCCTTGAAAGTTTCCCTACCTCCAATCCTTTATGTGAAAATGTGGTGATTCTATGTTGATGTTTTGATTGAGTTCATGGTAATGTCACCCAATCTCTAAAAACTTGGGCTGACAATCCTTACCAGAACCATATACTCAACTGTCTCTGGTAGCTAATCCCAGGCTTCCTTGTCCATAGTATTTGGAAAGAGAACAATCAAAGAATATTCGAAAATAACTCTTCCTCTGAAGACATCCTTTGGGAAACATGCAGAAAACAACTACTCGAAATGATACATATCCACCCTTGTTCTAACCCATACTTTAGGGCACCTCCAAATTAGGAAACAATACTCCACCTATGGGACATCACCTCATACCTCCACGTGGACCCTTCTCCAACTCCATATTCCCACACGAGGTCTCCCTCCCCTCAGTTTCTTCAAACTCAACTTTGATGGAGCCTCTAAAGGTAACCCCGACGCTGTTGGTTTTGGAGGGTACTTCAGATACAACTTTGGTGAAATTATCCAAATCTTCTATGGAGGTATAGGCTACGACAACAACAATACAAAAAAACTATCAGGTCTTCTCGAATGATTCTAAATTTCTGTCAAAAAGATATTTTCCCTCTTATGGTTGAAGATGACTCTCAACTGATCATCTCCATGGAAATTATTCTATAAAATGAATCTCAAAGAGAAACAATTTCTCCCAACTGGAGATTATATGATGGACTTCATCATCTAGCTCATTTTATGGAATATAAGGACTCCATTTCTTTCAACCATGTCCACCAAAAGGCCAACTCCCTGGCATAAAAAATTGTGAATGAAGGAATCATGGATAAATATGATCTATATCATTTCTCCTTGGATGAGCTTTCCAATCACTCTCTCAAACGAGACTATATCATAATTTCTCTCTGGTACTCTCAAAACCTGGATGTTTGTGATCTCCACCTGGAGAACATCATGATGCTTTCTGAAAAGCGCTCCAATGGACACAGTGACTCCACCTCTCCCTCCCCGCATGAGCATTAAACCTCTTCTTACCTCGAGGCGATGGTAATTGTCTTCGCCACCTACTCCAACTTAGATCCTGCAGAGACAAAGGAAAATCGAACACATGCAAGGGATGTGGGAATTGAACGCCCTTCGTATATGCTTCTCTCCTTATGGAAATGGTCATTCTAACCCCCTTTGACTCATTCTCAGGTTTGTGGCTCTGATCCTCATATTCGTAGATCTAATCCTTGACTGGCACCCCTTTTCCACCATAGTCAGTAGTGACCCTGTCATCCATATGTAGTGGTGGCTCACCCTCCTTTAACTGTTGTCATTGCCACCTCGAAATAACTACACCCCCAGTCTGGGAAAAGGTGGTCGTGGAGGTCACACATCCACAACAAATCCCCCGTCCATCATGGCTAACCAGGACGTTTATGACCACACAGTTCCAAATTATCTTCGGTAGTCCTTAGACAATTCGGAGGAAGAATTAACCAACTCTATCCCAACTACTCGACGTGCCCCCAGGCATCACATTAGTAACTGGGTCATGAAGTTCAAATTCAAATTCAAATTCTAGAAGTTCACAACTACAATTATGCATTCTTATTTTAGACACATCGGATTGAAAAACCTCTACAACTAAATTTGACTCATAGAAGAGTATAGGCCGACACTTTTTCATTCTCAAATTCATGTATAATAATGTTCAAAGTCCTCTTTACACTTTTAATCTCAGAGTACCAAAATCCCCTTTCTCTTAGCTCTCAACATATTTAAAACCAAAAACATAGATTTTGGGAAATCAGGGACGAATTCCATGCCAACTTCTAGATAGACTCTTGGAAACAACTCCCTAGTCTTGAAATACAATACAATGTTCCTCCAAAAGGAAACAGAAAGGTCAAAGATTTATGGGTAACAACAAATCAACAAAATTTCAAGAAATGGCAGCCGCTTCAAGGCCAGCTTCTACATCTTCCAGCAAAAAGTAGAACAAGCATCAAACAAGAAGTCCATAAATGGAGAATTTTCATTTGTCAGTACCATGATAGGCTCATATGGGGGAAATTTCCAAAAGGTTTTTTCATAGTCAAATAATCCTATCAACCTCTAATTCCCCCCCAACCAGATCCATTGGATCCTATTTGGGCCAAACTTTGGTCTCTTAGAACTTGCCCCAAGATCTCAATCTCCCTGTGGGAATTTCAACACATGCACATCTTAACTTCGGACAACATTTTTAAAAGAGTCTTCTTAGGACCTTCGCATTGTTCCCTCTCTCGAAACCAAGAGGAATCAATATATAACCTCCTTGAAAGTTTCCCTACCTCCAATCCTTTATGTGAAAATGTGGTGATTCTATATTGACGTTCTGATTGAGTTCATGGTAATGTCACCCAATCTCTAAAATCTTGGGCTGACAATCCTTACCAGAACCATATACTCAACTATCTCTGGCAGCTAGTCCTAGGCTTCCTTGTCCATAATATTTGGAAAGAGAACGATCAAAGAATATTAAAAAATAACTCTTCCTCTGAAGACATCCTTTGGGAAACATGCAAAAAACAACTACTGGAAATGATACATCTCAACCCTTGTTCTAACCCATACTTTAGGGCACCTCCAAATTAGGAAACAATACTCCACCTATGGGACATCACCTCATACCTCCACGTGGACCCTTCTCCAACTCCATATTCCCACACGAGGTCTCCCTCTAGTCTAGATCATTGGAGTCACCCTCCCCTCAATTTCTTCAAACTCAACTTTGATGGAGCCTCCAAAGGTAACCCCAGCCCTGTTGGTTTTGGAGGGTACTTCAGAGAAAAATTTGGTGAAATTATCCAACTCTTCTATGGAGCTATAGGCTAGAAAAAAAACAATGCAACAAAACTCTCAGGTCTTCTCGAATGATTCTAAATTTCTGGTCAAAAAGATATTTTCCCTCTTATGGTTGAAGGCGAATCTCAACTCATCATCTCCTGGGAAATTATTCTACAAAATGGATCTCAAAGAGAAACAATTTATCCCAACTGGAGATTATACCATGGACTTCATCATCTAGCTCAATTTATGGAATCTAAGGACTCCATTTCTTTCAACCATGTCCACCGAAAGGCCAACTCCCTAGCATAAAAAATTGTGAATGAAGGAATCATG
>JASDQU010106300.1:114179-126519 GCA_032191745.1 Picea mariana
TTTGTGTTTCGCAAGTTTCATGAATTTTCCCTTTGACTTCCCTGAGTCGCGAGTCAGCGAAATGTTGCTCACTCACCACGTGTCCCTCCTGATGAACGGTTAGGATTGTTGCAGTTCTTCCCTTGCAAATCTTCCAACGTACGTGGATCTCTACCACGTGTCCCCTGATGGTGGACAGTACCAATAATTTCGGGACTTCAAGAGACTTGCTTCCTTTGCAAACTTTGCACGAAATCGTCGAATACACAAAATTTTGAAAAGCTTTGGTAGTTAAAGCCTACACATATTTTCTTCATTTGAGGGTTGTTGTAGCTCTCGCTTTGATCTAATGGTTGAAACTCATTCTCCTTTTCTGTTCTTTATCGTCCTTTCTGAGCTTGATTTATGGCTCAGATCGGTTAGCGGAACTGATCTTACGGCTGCGTATGCTTGTCCTTTGCTGCTTTAGCATGTCGTTTGTTCCTTCTCCAAAGACTTTAAACTAAAGAAGGAAATTCGTGAATATTTCATGGATCTTTAAATTCTCACGATTCTTTATTGTTTCTGCCTTCCGCATCTTTTGCTTCCTCGCACTTGTTGTCTACAATGATCTTTTGAGCGGACTGGCGGACTTCTCTCCAAGCTTTGTGAAGAATCTATGTCTCGTGCTCTCGTTGACAGTTTAAGCTCTTCGTTTCTTAGGATCGAGATGCTCTCCAGACTATGTGAAGAGGCTTACGTCTAAAGCTCAATCTTTGATACCATGATAAAATGAGAAGCAGAGAATACAAATAAAGAGTATAACATAAATAGTATTAAATATATTGAGTATGTGAGAAAAGAGTACATGAGAAAAGGGAAAAAGAGTTGAACTAAATAGGCTCAAGCAAATCAAGAACATAAAGAATCGAGTGTAGTTAGACTCTTGAGGTTACATTATATTTAACAAGATCAAGGTAATTATCTTATCTTAGACTAAGCTTGTTTATTTATATGTAATCTATTTTTTGTTTTTAATGAAGAGAACTATCGCACCTTCTTGCTTTGTGAATAATAATATCTACTCTCACATTTATCAATATGGTATCAAGAGTAGGACTAGGCTTAACTCCCTCATGGGAGGCCTAGGGACGTTGGAAGAGAAATGAAACCTGCATATAGGAATAGATTCATATAGATAGGAAGAGTAGTGTATTTGTGTGTCCTTGATTTGTCTATTTTGAAGGTTGAATCGTTGATTGAAAGGTCGATATGTGTTTGAAGGATCATTGTTCAACATTTTACTTTTGAAGAGGGCCACCATTGTTGGTGTAACCACCATCTGGAGTGTGTAGTCGTTCGGCGCTATAGCAAGTGGCCTATAGAACCATAGGAGAGTCATCGCTCCAGTCCGTGTCGAAGAAGAAATCCGCAGTCGTCTTTTGTGTTAAGGAAATCCTTTCATGCCTTTCTTTGTCTACGCCCTCTTTTTTCTTCGCTAGGGTTTGTATTCCTTCTTTCTGGTTGAATGCTCCACTGCCTCTAAAGCTAGACACGGTGCAGATCCATGCTCTACAACTCCAAATCTGTGGACTCTTTTTGAATCTGTGAAGTGGCGATATTATCTTCTGCCTTCGACAATGGAGGTTTTGGTCGCGAGTTGAATTTCGATTCTCAGGCCAACGTCGTGTCCTCCATATCGGCGACAACGTTATATTCTGGTTCTACGACTTTCTTATCTCAACGATCTCTACGTCCTATTCATTGTCTTTCTCACACAGAGATTCCTTTTACGGTGGAAACGATGAAAAGAGTGTCTTGCTTCTAGTGTGATTGCAATTATCAAGATTTCTCCTCCCAATGTGATTGAAGGTGTCGATATTTCTCCTACATACGTTATTGAACCTGCGCTGGATGTTTTTCTTTGGTTTTCTGGGGTTACTCCTGATTGGAATTTGAGTGACATGATCTCCTTTGACATTTGTGGATTGTTTTATTTTTTTTTCTGTGGTCCATTTTCTGTTTGAAATCTGTATCTTCACACAGTTCTCCACAATCGGTGCATCGTTTGCAACCTTTCCTTCCTTCGTTGCAGGAAAAAGTGTATCCTTAACTCGTTTATCCCACTCCTTGGAAAATATATCTCCACAAACGCCCAACTCACTGACTTTCTCTTCCGACTCGGTTTCTTGTTGACGATCACGGGTGAGAGCGCATTATTGAAGAGAGCAGGATCCTATTTGTTGAGGGAGGCCCACGCGGAATAGGGGGCGTGCCTCAATTTGTGCATAATAATATCCACTCTCACATTTTTCAATACCAAATTCACTATGTGAGATAATAGAGAACTAAATTTATTCCTCTATGTATGGAACAAGATTAGTTATAACTAATAGCCATATATTACGTGATACTAATTATATCAGTACCCATACTTATTAGTCCTTGTCGTAGGTATAACGGGACTATAGTGATCGATAAAACGTTGACTACATATTAGTTGACCGAAAATATTTGCAGAATACTTATTTTGGGAGCTATGGAATTAAAAGCATATATTTTTATATATTAAAAAGTAACATATATGCACTGATATGATTGGCTAAGAGAATGGAGGTCTTATTGTTGGCTTCGCTATTCCCAATGCAATGTATGGCAACATATCCAAACTTTTTTCTAGTAGACAATATGTTTTAATCATATATTTTTCTTGAATATTGCTTGTAATACTACCATTAGTTCGAAAGTTTGTATTAGCATTTTCTGCTACCTGAATATATCTCTCAGTTTTGATATGTACTAAGCATATTGAAATGTTTTCATATCCAAGATTTGAAAATTTCTTGAAATTTATTGACACTTATTCCGAGATGCCTCAACAAGCCTGACAACATAAATGTTTACATGACGCGACATTCACCAACACCCCTGACAACTTAAATGTTTGCATACTGCAAGGTCCTTAGACAGCTTGAGAGTCTTAAATGTTTATGTAAATACGGTTCTTGGAGTACATGCCAGTTCAATAGCCATTGTATGTTTCATCCTTGTTCTTACATTGAAGCTACATACAATGTTTACTGGTTCAGTGACTGCTTCTTCTTTGCTAGTTTGTTGGGTGCTACCATTGTATGTTTCATCATCGTAATCATTGAAGCCAGATACATTGTTTACTCGTTCGGTGAGTGGTTCTTCTTCGGTGGTTTATCGGTCGCTATTTTTTGTTGTTTCTCTCATGATTCGACCTGTGCTTATGCATTTCATCGTTTCGGAGTAAGTTTCTATGCCATAGTTTCATTTTGTATTCCTTGTTTGTGTTCAATGTTTGCAATTTGCAAGTAAAAATGTTTGATTATTTGTAGTCACATGTTCCTTGTATGTTTCTGGTTCCTTTTCTGCTTCGGTTGCAGTTTGGTAATCATTGGAGATACATAGGTTGTTCACTGGGTCGGTGGCTTTTGCTGGTTCGTTGGTTCCTGGGTTGCTAGTTCTGTTTGTTTTCCTAGGGTTTGTGCTTTGGGGCCCTGGGGATGTAGTTCAGCCTCTTTGTGCTTTTTCACTGGTTTGGTCCTTGCTAGTTTCTTTTCTTTGATTCGGTCTTGCAGGGTTGGGGTGCAGCAACGGTGGTTGGAGATTTTCTTTTTACTTTTTTTTTTGGATTGTTATTGTTTTTTGGGGGCGCTTTACGGTGTTCAGCCCCTGCACCCACCAGTCAATCTACAGTTGTGTTATTTTCCATTTTTGCAGAGGCCGCTATCTGTATTTGTGTGAGATTTTCTTGGTGCTCGACTCCTTCCATGAAAGAAAGTAGTTTCATACAAACTTGTTGGAGGATTACATGTGAAGTTACAATATCCACTATTTTTTTGTTGGGATAAAGCATATGTATGCAGCCTACATTTATAGAGCATGTATGGTCAGATGTGCAGATATGATATGACATGTTATTTCTCCTCTACATAGACTATTGTGCACACGATACAATTTGTGTTGTGCTTGAGATATGATATGTGCAACAAAGATTCTTCAAGATTATATTTTCATGTCTGGAAGCATGTCTGGGTAGTTTGCCATGGAAAAATGAGAACTTCTAACGTGGGCACAACAGTCTTTGTAGAGGATAAAGAACATGGTTAAAGGGAATATATGGATGAATTGGCAGGGAAAACCGTAAATCGTTTAGCTGCGGCCCTGCAATTGCGTGATATTTTATGCCTTGTAATATATTTTGGCCAAGGAAAAAAGCTATACATTTACACCCATGGATAGAGAAGAGAAAAGGTTCATGTTTCTGCCTCTTTAAACTGTTCGTTGAGTCAGTTTTATTGTATCTACATATTGCTTCTTCTCTAGTGAATACCAGCTTCCATTGATGTATATTGAATTTTGTGGGTTCCCACATTGAAACAAACAGATTAGCTAGAGAAAAGGAGGGAATCTTGACTACATTGACTGAAGAGGATATAGAAAGGTGCATGCTTGTACTGTTGTTTCATATTGCATTGTTTTGTATTTCATTTATGGTCTTTATATGTGTTAAGCTAGTTGTGTGCCTTCCTACATGGTAAGTTATCTTGGTTACATACGTTCCTTCCTGCATACTAAGCTAGTTTATGTCCATTGTGTTTGCATTGCGTTGTTGCATTTAAAAAAACATAATCGCTGGACAAGATGAAGGACTCTTTGGTGGGTAAATAGACCTTTTTATTTTTCTTTTAGATGTATGTTTTCATACTAACTTGCCTTCATCTTGATTTCATATTCAACATTGTTTCCTTGGAAAAAACAGGTTGCTTGGATAGGGAGATGAATTCTTTTGTGCAACAACAGAGGGTTCTATCGTACAATCTTCTAAAAGGTATACCAAGTGTGCTGGTAAATTAAATATACAAACCGGGAGGGAGCATATAATATTAGATATGAAAATGATGAATTCGCAGTAATGTTCCTTTCTATGCTCCTTGTTTCTACTTTTTCCATTTTCTATTATCCATTTTGTTTTCTAATTCATCTGCTTAGTGTGGTTTCCGAAAATTCCCTTGTGTGCCGGTTGGCAGACTAACAAACCGACATATGTGGTCCTGCTTCTACCTTATTCCATAGTTACCCACTTTGTCGATTGTGGCTGCCAGGCTGGCAGGTTGAAGATTGCTCCCTTGGCTTCCGGGGGTCTGTGATATACACATTGGCCATGGTGACCCGCAGTTACTCCCTGTTTACTGTTAAACATTTGTCCAGTTAAAAAAATAAGATGCATACAGTTTTATGGTTATTTGGTCCTTCCGATGGACAATATACAATGCATATATTTGTTTACTCCTGATGTTCATCTGCACATGCTTGCATCAGCAAAAAGTTGGACTGGTGAGATGGCCATGAGCAGTTAGTCATCCCAGACATTAACAGACCGACAAGGCCAAATGTAAATATGCATACGTTGTGCTCTTACTATGTTTACTGAACAAATTTCGTGGGCTATATATTCATCTATGGCATGGTGGTTATAATGATTCCATTTNAATAAGATGCATACAGTTTTATGGTTATTTGGTCCTTCCGATGGACAATATACAATGCATATACTTGTTTACTCCTGATGTTCATCTGCACATGCTTGCATCAGCAAAAAGTTGGACTAGTGAGATGGCCATGAGCAGTTAGTCATCCCAGACATTAACAGACCGACAAGGCCAAATGTAAATATGCATACGTTGTGCTCTTACTATGTTTACTGAACAAATTTCGTGGGCTATATATTCATCTATGGCATGGTGGTTATAATGATTCCATTTGCAATACATGGTTTTCATCTCGCAAGACGTATCAACAAGTACAAGCAAAATGCCGAACATGCTGCATATTCCATAAACCAAGAGGTGTGGTTGCGAAACTGTGGCTCCATAGTTCATCAATACTATTTGTGTACTTGTAGCACACTACCATTCACTTTAGTTTTCCTGTTCAAAAAAATGTCATCAAGTCTAGAGTGGTGACATCCAAAGTACTGTCAATAGAGGGATTGAACAACCACCAAACTGGACAATTGTTCATCGGGGACATAATGGTTGTCTATACCACCTACTTGGATAAGACAAACAAAAGTAGATCTATTATGCATGCTGATATGACAGACAAATACACCATGATGATAGTCACACTCACTGTTCCTCCACAACTTGTCCAAAAACATGTAGAAAAGATATTTCTACGTAATCGGATATCCATTACAAATTTTAATGTATTGCCCAAAACAATATAGGACCATGGTTATTGCGATCGAATTATTTTTCTCAATGAAACAAGTATTGTGGAAAAAATTTCTGCTATTTGTTCATAATATCGCTTCCTCCCGGACTCGACTATCAAAAAGCTTGCACAGAGCACTGATATTTACCCAATCAGAATGATTGGAGCTGCTGTGACACTAGCGAGAAAATTTGGGTCACAACACATTCTCCATATAAAGGATGGATAGTCGGATAGAGACAAGGCAATGGTACGGCTTTTCATATTCAGTTTTGTTCTTAACTTTCACGTCTGCATATATGTGGGATAAGTAAAACAAATATTGCACGGTTTCATGTTGCATCTACAATTGTTCGATATGTATTCAGATTTGTTTTCGTCAATGGAACAACATTTGCATAGAGGGCAGATTCCACTTATGTTGTTCAAAAATATAACAAAGAAGAAGGATGCTAGAGAAAGGATCTTTCAGACAACCCAGGCAATGTTTGTAACAGAGTTGCGAGCAGATATAGTAGAGGATCTGGAGAAACTAGCTAGCTCTACAATTGTTGTGCATATACATCCACAAAATCATCCTCACTTTTCTTATAGAAATAGCCTTCAACAAATTTCTGCACCTGTTTCCTTTTTCTTTTTTGTTTTACAAGGGAGAGGGGGATGCAGTTGTGTATTATATTGTTCAATGTATTAATCCCTTTGCTCGCATTGTCAGTTTGAAGGTCTTTTAGTTTCAGCCAATGTGTACTTGACCCCCTTTGAGCCTATATGTGCAAAATTCCATTCCGCTATTTTTTCTTCCGCTTTGATAAGTGATGACATCATTGATTATCTGCGATGCAATGAAAAATGTCCATATATTTATGGAAATTGCATCAATGGTGTTATCCGAACCATGGGAAACACAATTGTGCAGTGTTCGATTAGGTAGCCTCTGTTACAAAATGTGCTTCCTAAATTGGCAGAGTTTTCGTATGAAACGTATTTACACAAAAAGGCAAGCAGTGTCTATATGCTACAACAACTTCAGATACAGAGAAAATTCACCTTGAATGAGGACAATGCAAGTTTGCATATCGGCTGAAGAAGGGCAAAAAAAAAAATTAAATCAAACTTTGGGAGGAAACAAAAATACCTCATGTCTCTCTGTAATATTTTTTCAACATCCAGATGAATATTCATTTCAAGAGAAAAGGAATTTGCCGACGTCTTTTCTTTGTATATAAAATTGTTTGGTGCAAAGGTCGATGGGCTCAGCTCAATGGAACCTTTTGGGAACTTTCTTCTGGGTTGTTTAAACTATGGTTGGTTCTTGGTTATCTGGTTTTTCGGTCAATTTGTATACCGTGGAACTCCAACTCTTCTTTGGAGGATAGGGAACAACAAAGCTGAATTTTTTTTGCCCGATGGCATGCAGATCCACCTGATAATTTCTATGGTGATGTGACGCAAATGTACTATGTGACTTGTTTTGGAAAATTTCCTTGATCGATGAACTTGGTCAAATTATTGTTATGAAATAATTTGAAATCAACGAATATATAGTGTGCGGAGTGAAACTGTCCTATCATACCAACAAGAGGCTCTTAAAATTCAAATTGATCATTGTTTTCACAATTTTTTCTTATTCGATGAACTTGGTAAAATTAATATCCTAGAATAATTTGAAATCAATGAATAAATACTGTGCGGAGTGCAATTGTGGTATCATATGAACAAGAGGGCCTTAAACTTCAAATTGGTCCTTGTTATGCTTCCGGTGATAGAATTTTACAAAAAAATTCTTGTGTTTCCTTCATTTTCTTAAAAATAAGTGATTTAACATCCTTTAATAATTTAATGTATTTACTTGTACAATAACAATAGTTAATATTAATATTTTAGTATCTGGAAATAACGTTTTTAGATGAAGTTAGATAGGATGAACATTGCTAAACAATTGCAATCTTGAACTTGCCAAATGTGGAATCCACAAGTCCACCTGTCAATTTGTATATCGCGGAAGTGAGGGTGGTATTTGTAGGACACTGAACAAAAGAGGTTCAAATTTCAGCCCGCCAGGCCGAGAACCCGTGATCCAAAAAGTTCCCAAGTCTGGAATGACAGATCCGCATATGCTCTATAAAATCTCTTGTCCATACGTTCTAAAAGTACATGTTTTCTATGTATTGCTCGTTTGTCGGAAAATTTTTATATCAGTCACCCGACCAGATTGTACAAACTTTCTCGTTTAATTAAATTCTGCAATAGCAAAAATTATTATTAATAATTTAGTGTTGAAAATCACGTTTTTAGATATCTTAGATAGTTGACAGGGATTAGTATCTGTAAACAATGGCCTCAAGTCCATCTGTCAATCTGTATATCGCGGAACTCCGAGGGATATTTAGAGGACAAAGAACAATGAAAACTGCACTGTTGAGCGACATAGCCCACAGGTCTATTTGTCAATTTGTAAATCGTGGAGATGTGCCTAGTGTTTGTACAACACGAAACAATAGAAGCCCAATTTTCATCCTGCGAGCCCCACAGACCCGATCAAAAAAAATTTGTAGATATGAAATCCATACCGGATCGCTATGGAACAATAAAAATGCAATGTTCAGCCAACCAGCCCGAGTCCACCTGTCCACTTATATATTGAGGAAGTCTATGTGCTATATGTAGGAGACAGAACAAAGGAGACTCTATTGTCGGCCCTCCAAGCCGCAAACCAAAAACTGCCTAGGTATGGAATGAGGGATCCACATATGCTGTATAAAATCTCATTTCATAGTTTATATAGAGACAATGTCCACAAATTCGCGTGTCAATTTGTATATCGCGGAAGTATAGGTGCTATTCGTAGGAATCAGAACAATAGATACTTAATTTTCAGCTTGCCAGGTCACGAACCCGCGATCCAAAAAGTGCCCAAGTATGGAATGAGGGCTTTGCATATGTTCTAGAAAAATATTTTGTACAACGCGGAACAATAGACGCCCAATTTTCAGTCTGCCAACCCCAGAGCTCCCAATAAAAAAAATCGCTAAATATGGAATTCATACAGGATCTTCGCATATGTTGTATAAAACCTCATTCCATACTTTATTTAGAGACTATGTCCACAATTCCGCATGTCAATTTGCATATCGCGGAAGTCTAGGTGCTAGTTGTTGGACACGGAACAATAGATACTTAATTAAAGCCTTCCAGGTCGTGAACTTGCGATCCAAAAAGTGTCGAAGTATGGAATGAGGGATCCACATATGTTCTATAAAAATGTTTTTGTAAAGCGTGGAACAATAGACACCCAATTTCTAGCTCAGTAGGCCCAGATCCTTCGATAAAAAACAAAAATGCTAAATTTGAATTTCATATGGGATCGCTACGGGACAATAAAAGTGAAATCTTCAGCCAGCCAGCCCAAGTCCACCAATCAATTTGTATATCGCGGAAGTCACGGTGCTACTTGTAGGAGACAGAACAATACAGACTCTATTTTTGGTGCGCCAACCCGCGAACCTGCGATCCAAAAATTGCCTAAGTATGGAATGATGGATCTGCATATGCTATATAAAATCTCATTCCATACTTTATATAGAGACTATGTCCGAAATTCCACGTGTCAATTTGTATATCTCGGAATTCTAGGTGGTATTTGTAGGACAAGGAACAATAGATACTTAATTTTCAGTCCACCAGGTCCCGAACCCACGATCTAAAAAGTCCTCAAGTATGGAATGATGGATCATTATATGGTATAAAACAATATCAATTTGTATATCTCGGAATTATGGGTGCTATTTGTAGGAGACAGAACAATAAAGACTATTTTCGGCCCGCCAAACTGTGAGCCCACGATCCAAAAAACACCTAAGTATGGAATGAGGGATCCACATATGCTGTATAAAATCTCATTCCATACTTTATATAGACTATGTCCACAAGTACGTGTGTGAATTTGTATATTGCAGAAGTGTAGGTGGTATTTGTAGGACACGGAACAATAGATACTTAATTTTCAGCCCGCCAGGTCGCCAACCCGTGATCTAAAAAGTACCTAAGTATGGAATAAGGGATCTGCATATGTTCTAGAACACTATCAATATGTATATTGCAGAAGCCTGGGTGCTATTTGTAGGAGACAGAACAATAGACACTCTCTTTTTGGCCCACCAAACTGCAAACCCACGATCAAAAAACTGCCTAAGTATGGAATGAGGGATCTGCATATGTTGTATAAAATCTCATTCCATATTTTATATAGAAACTATCCACAAGTCTGCGTGTGGATTTTATATCGTGGAACCGTAGGTGCTATTTGTAGGACATAGAATAATAGATACTTAATTTTCATCCTGCCATGCCACGAACCTGCGATCAAATGTAATGTTCAGCCAAGCAGCCCATAGGTCCTCCTGTCAATTTGTATACTGCGAAAATCTGGGTGCTATTTGTAGGACACGGAACAATAGAGACTCTTTTTGCATCCCGCAAGGCCGCCAACCCACGATAAAAAAACTACCTAAGTATGGAATGACTCTTTTTTATATGACTCATTTGTCGAAATACTTTTATATTACTCGACTGACCAGAATGTGCAAACTTTCTCGTATAATTAAATTCTACAATATAAATATTTAACAGTAATAATTTAGTACAGGTTAGGTTCTGAATTTGTATATCCCAGGATTGTCACTGCTATTTGTAGAGCATGGAATAATAGATGCCCAATTTTTTTCCTGCGATACCAAGAACCCCTGATCCAAAAAAGTGGCTAATTATGGAATTAATATGGAATCGCTAAGGACAAAAAAAAATGCAATGTTGAACCAACCAACCCGGAAGTCCACCAGTCAACTTATATATCGCAGAAGTGTAGGTGCTATTTGTAGGACACAGAACAATAGAGGCTCAATTTTCAGCCCACCAGGCCGAGAACCATTGGTCGTTCACATGCCCTGGGTATATCTTCGCCCGACCTCTTTTCATACTTGGTATTTCTTGGAATCAGTTTTTCCATTGTTGTTGCCTTCATACATGTTTCTAGATACGCAATAATTAATCTTTAATGCTAGTATCCATCCTGTAGCAACCGTTAAAACTATCATTAAATTTCGGAAGTCCAAAAAAGATTTTTCATTAGTACGAATTAAACTAAGATTTTCCCAGAAGTATGTTATCCTTTCCAAGTATTCATTTCAAAGGCCACGCAATGATTTTTTTTTGTGCGTCGACGGGTTGGTGCGTTTAAGAAATTTCTGATTCTTAATCTCTTTTCTCCGTCCCCGCCACATTCACACTTTTTTCTAATTATGAAATTAGTGAGCTATGATGGTCATAACTCATTCCGTACGAACCCTAGAAATTGTCATTGATCAGTGAAAGGCTCGAGGAGATATTCCATTCATATGCATTAAACCATAATTTGTGGAGGCTTATATTATCCCTCCCCGATTTTTATTTCAAGCATCATCTCGACCAAACGCAAATTCTAAATAACTTCTGGCAGTAGATCTCTCCACACATAGTAAACACATTGTGGCATAATGGCCAGAGGTTCCACTATTCTAGGGAATATTGTTACTATTCATCTCCCTCCGCCTAGTAGGAAAAAATGATATGGTCCCTTGGTACACCAAGAGATATATTTCAAGTCAAAGAATTCCATCGCAACCTTGGCTGGTCAAAGAACCTGCCCAGTTGTAGTCACTGCTGTCGTAGAAGTTGATGCCACAAATTCTGAGTCGGAAGAAGATGATATGATGGATGATGATATGGCAATGGATGATCGCAATGCAAAGAATCTTCCCACTCCTGTGCCCAAATTGAAATCAACCATAATGAATGAACCTTCCCGGCTCAGTGATCACAGTCATGACAACACCAAAAGGAGTTTCAGAAAAGAAACTGATGATGAACACAATAGCCACTTTGCACCGCCAAAGCAGGAATTCCATAGTTCCAAATTAGTCTGTTCTGGGCAGAAGAGTTTCAGTGTAAAGCTGATCCAGGTGGATATCGGTGGCCACCCACCTTCTCCAACTGGCCCAAAACATGTTTCTGGCAATTTTGGTAATTTACTATTTTTAGCAGTTTTAACTTCCGGGGCCATTTTGAGGCCCTAAACGATGTTTTTTGGGAAAACGGTGGA
>JASDQU010106300.1:130195-142658 GCA_032191745.1 Picea mariana
AAAAGAATCACGTCAATACTACTACTGGTTCCATCTGTTCCAAAGGAAGAAAAAAAAACAGTGCATTCCTCTGCCTTGGAAAATAGGGGAGTTTGTCTTGAAAAACGTCAACAAAATTGACGATTTCGGAGCACATTTTAGCATATGCAACCTCATATATGTTGAATACATAAGAGGATTCAACCCCTACGATATTTTTAGAGAACATTTACAATCACTTGGCCTCGACAATTGTTTTGTAAATAAACACCTGGCCAAAAATAGAGACAGTGACGGTCCTGCCTTTGATACCGGCGATGCAGAGACAGTGCAAAGCTGCACTAAATTGTACATGCAACAAGGGAAAGGCCCCAGTGACAAGAGTGTTCAATCTGCAAATACCACTCCAAAAAGCATGACATCCCAGAGCATCGCTCCAATGGCCCATCACAGCAACAAAGAAACCCAGAGTTCTTCAAACGGAGTAGGAGATAACGACCCTCCTCACTCTAAAATTGATAATTCTCACAAGCTTCTAGTACAGAAGAAGAGGGAAAAAAATGTGGGTCAGGTAGAAAAGCCAAAAATTCAGAGTCAGAACATGGAAGTTGACACTCATCTAGATGCCATGTTCCCCTTCCTTGATCAGACCCAATATGACATCTACCATAGCCATCCAATGGACATATCTGTTACCCAAAATTTTGACGAAGATGAATCCCTTCTGTTCCAGAGTGCTATTTTGGATAGCTGGAACAAAATATTGATATTGGAGAAAAAAAATGTTAAAAATATCAAAGGCAAATGTCGTTAAGAGGTTGACGTTGCCAACATGCAGCCATCCCAAATATGTCAACTTCACACCACGACCAGAGAAGAACTTCATGATTCCATTGGACACATCAAGACCCAAAATTCCAAACTAAAGGACCGAGTCAAGGAATTGGAAGATGCTTTCATTCCTATGTTATTTCTTGTCAATCCTTTGGCAATAGACATGCCTGGCACCCCTGTACCCAATGTAAAAGCATCCTCCACCCTGCTTGCATTCTGTAAAGAATATGTGGAGAACAATATCAAAAAACGAATGGAACTAGTTACCCAGGCGTGGAAAATATCACAAAGCATCACTTCCCTTGGAACCAAGGCACATAGCTTGCTCGAGCTTTTGCAAGCCGAATTAAAAGATGAAGAAATTGTCATTTTAAAAACGGTCATCCCTTTTGGCAAGATTGTCAACAATATGACAGAAAACAAAAAGAAGAGAAGAATATCTTCCATCCAAAAACCAGAACGCCCAATTGAATGCATGTTGGAAACAAAAAGTAAATAACCTGCGTCTCATTGTTCAGTCATGTGAACAAGCCATAGCGAAGAAAGATGAATTATTCACAAAGTTGTCAAATATAGACTTGGCAGGGAAAACCAACGACTTCCAAGACCCCCTCTTAATCGTAAAATCTTTGCACTTAACTAGGAAAGAGTTCAATAAACAGGTTTCTATGTTGAATACCTTGTCTCTCAAAAATTTTTACAGCATCCTTCAATTTGATCAAGCTCACGTCCATGACTGGCTAGTCAAATATGCAGTACAGAATGAGGAAATTCATCAGGCTCTCTCTCATCTTTCTATCGACTTCCAGGAATTAGAAAATGAAGTTTTCAACATCAAATTCAGAATGAGATTAACGTCAGCCCAATGAGAAGCTACATTGAAGAATGGGTTGAAAGGCAATTGAAACAAGCCGCCAACAAAAGACATCAGGTAGTTCATGTCATTCCAATAGTCGTGGAGAACATCCTTGAAACCGAAATCGTCGTCGACATCAATGAAATGAAAGCCCCAAGCAAATATCCAAAGCGCTCGTATGTATCCTCACGGTAAGTTTAGTCATCGCATCTTTCTTTGTTTCTCAGTGCGGTTATTCCACTTTCTTAAATACATATGTATAGGAAAACACTTATACATTTCCATTTATTTTCTTTTGCAGCTATTGCACTCTATATTCTTTCCACAATCCCATTTCTTATACATATTTCTCCAATGGTTTGCACAAGCCCCAATCCTAGTCTACATCACAAATGCATTGAAATTCTGGTCTATATGTAACGTACTTTAATTTTTTGGTATATTTTAAAATTTGTAGTAGTATGTAACAAACATTCATTTTTTCACATACTTAAAAAAAATGCATTTAAATTTTTATATGTTACAGACTCCATTCTTATCTTTCCGCATTCTGTATAACAAATGCATTTGTTTTTTAAATATAACACTTTGTATGGCAAATGCATCTACTCTTTTATGTGTTACACACTTTTCTTTTTTTATATATTTCAAAATAAATGGTGTTCAACAATGCAAGCGTCATTTACATATACCCCGTGTTCACAAATGCATTTAAATTTTTATATTACTTCTCCTATTAATTTTATGTCATCATATATTTTTATCCTTCACCAGTCCATATCGAAAATGCATTTAAATTTCCAAATTTACTTTTTCCCTATCTTCCATGATATACAATTTGCACAACATTTCCCTGCTATACATTTTGCACCAAACAGTTCGTTTCATTTACAATTTGACCCCATTTTCCACAATTTTCTTTCTAGCCTCCTTAGCAGCGACTGTGCTGCCATGCAACCCTGTTAGTTCTTTTCTCTAATTTCTTCATCCATTATTTTTAAGTGGATAGGCATCCCCTTACATATGATAGGATATTTTAACTAAGTATTTAATCGACGGACGAAAATCATTATTGCTGGAATATCTTCGTCGTATGTATTAAATCAAGGATTCCAATTTAATCACTTAACTCAACAATACTTTCTTTCCAGTAAACTGAACAGAACTTGTTAATATTGGCGTTATTGATTATCAATTAGTTGTTAATAGGAACCGTTTCGATAACCTGCACTGCAATGTATCATACCCTTTCGATTTAATTTATGGTGTCTGTTTGTTTCCTTAAAATTATAGTCTTTTCAATGAAGGGAAGGAGATTGAGGTAACAATCTTTGATCTTTTTTCTTAAGCATTTTTCCTCATTTTTAGTAAATTCTAAAACCTTTGTTTGAGAAATTCCACGATATTTTTCTTTCTTAGTAGAGCTATATCATGAGTTTTTTTAGATTGACTTATTTTCATCATGGTAGATTTATAACATGGATCTAGTAGATGAATCACATTTAATAGTATAGTTGTTGTAGTATTTTGAATGGGATTATTTTTGAAGATGCCTAATACTCATTCATCGTTATATGTAAATTTATACTTATTCATCGTTATATGTAAATTTCACCAAATGGAGCTTGTCTTCCTACTTTGAAGGCTTGCCCATTACATATATCTACATTTTTATTCACTTTATTGATTCTCTATCTGTTTATTTGTTTGTTCATTTGATTTTAGGTGATATGTTGTACTAAAATTTAGATTTGTTCCAAATCTTTTAAAAAACACCTTCCAAAAAATTGATGTGAATTTGAGATCTCTATGAGATACAATTGTCTTCGGCACACTATATACCCTAGCATTTTATTTCATGTAAATTTATGTAATTTTGGCTTCCTTATGTGTAAGCTTCACTAGAATAAAATGGCTAGCCTTTGTTAATTTATCCACCACTACTATGATGTAATCATGCTAGCTTACAGTCCTAGGAAGTTTAATAATAAAATCAATAGTGACAAATTCCCATTTCCAATCAGGAAGGGAAAATGGTTGTGTCAATCTAATTGGATGAATCTACTTAGCCTTTACCTAATTTCACTCTATCAACTTGAAGCACATATTGCTTCATGCTTTGCCAAAAATACAGGCCATTTATAACTACAATTTTTTTTCTAATATCCTCAGTACCCAACATAAGATACATTGTGCATTTTTCTCAGAAATATATTTTTCATCCCTTTTGAATTAGAAACATATATATTTCCCTAGACATGAAGATTCCATCCTCTCTCAACTCATAATCTTTAAATTTCTACTAAAAATTACATTGTTGCAATGTTTCTTTCGCTTGCAAATTTGCAACTTCCAAAATTATTCATTTTAAATATGAAATATACATGCTTATGCTTGTAGCATGTATCTCATGTACCCTCCTACTTAGTGTTTTACCCACTTTGTTCATGTTTTCTTTGATATTCTTTATATCAAATTCATACTCACCAAGCAATTATAACCATCTAATTTGCTTGATATTTGTTGTCGATTGTCCAAACAAATATTTCAGACCACTATGGTAAGTCCTTAGTTCAAATTTTCTTCCCATGAGATAATGTCGCCACATTTTCAATGCATGAGGAATAGCTTCCAACTCTAAATCATGTGTGACATAGTTCCTTTGATGCTCTTTAGGCTTCCTGGACTCATAGCAAATAACATCTCAATTTTAGGTAAGGACTCCACCAAGTCCTTCTTTGCATGCATATGTGCACACTACAAGTTCATAATTTGGATCAGTAATCTTTAGTATAGGTATACTTGTTAGTAAATATTTCAAATGGTGAAAGATTTCTTCACATTTAGTGGTTCATTCAAATTTTACACCTTTTTCTTGCAAAGAGGTGGTTCGAAGTTAAAGCTTTGAAAAACCTTTAATAAATCTCTTGTAATAACTAGAAAGTCCCATGAAGGATTTGATATCTACAAAATTCCTTTTTGTTGGTCATTCTATGATTTCCTTAATATTTTATAGGTCCACTGTTATGTACCCCTCTGAAACAATGTAACCCAAATAGTGGATCTGCTTTTGATAAAATAAGCACTTGCTCATATTTTCATATAGTTTATGAACCCTTCAAACCTATAGCACCACCCTTGCTTGTTGTTCCTACCCTTATTCATACTTAAAATACACAAGTATGGAATCAAATTAGACAATGGAAAACTTATCCAAGCAATTTCTAAAAATATCGTTCATCGAACAAATGAAAACAATCGATGCATTTAACAACCGGAATAACACCATTATAAATGCATAATGGTCGTACCTTGTTCTAAATGATGTCTTTCTAATATTTTATTCTATAATTCTCACCTGATGGTATCTTCACATGAGGCCAACCTTGGAGAATATATTTTCATCTTTCAGCTAATTAAAAATATTAGTTATCATTGAAAAAGGATACTTGTTCTTTATGGTCATTTTATTCAATTTCTTAAAATCAACCTGTAGCCTTAAGGTTCCATATATCTTCTTCCCAAAGAGAACTAGATCACCCCATGGTGAGAAACTTGGGTGTATGTACCCATTCTTCAAATTTGTTCCAGTTGCATTTGTAATTCATTTATCTTTGGTGTGCTCATCGTATAAGAATTCATGGAAACTAGGGCAACTCCAAGAATCAATTCAATAGATAAACAAATGTTTATCTGTAGTGAAAAACTTGGTATTTCAAAAAAAACATCTTCAAATTCTCTTAAGAGTGCATAATCTTCAATATTTAGCAACTTATCTTTGGATACCTCTTCCATATGAGCTGCATATATTTGGCATCCTTTCCTAAAGTTTTTTTTCAGCTACAAAGTTGAAATTTCTTTGATTAATACTATCCTTGAAAGACCCTGAACTCTTATCAATTTCCCTTACTCATCAAGACAAGTGAATGCCTTGTTGTAACAATCTAGGATAGCATGATACTTTTCAAACCAATCCATGCCGAATAGGAAATCATATGAACCCAAATGTATGATATTAAAATTTTTCTTTGTGTTGAGTCCGTTCATGTCCTTTGGACACTCCTTAACTAGCTCACTGTTTCTTCTCTTAGCTCCCATGGCTAGATAAACCAACCAATATTTCCTATGCTTTCTTATTTGAAAATGAAATCACATAACATGATTAGGATCTACGTAACTGTGACCATATCTAGAATCAATTAAAATGGCTATGGGTTAATTATAAATCTTACCTTTTACTTCAATCATATGAGAAAGGTATTTTTGTTTCTTTTTGTCCAAGGCTACATAGATCCTTGGCATACCTTTTGTAATTTATTCAAGTCGGTTAGCTCTTCGATATTGTGAACAATCCTCATACTTTCAAATTTGTAAGGAAAATATATATACAAGTGATATTCCTCATGTCACCAAAATTTAATGGACCGTTGTCTTGGACTTTTTCCCAAAGACTTTGTCATCATGAGCTCATATTGTGTTAGCTATCCTTGAAAGCCATTTCTGAAAAATGGTAGTTTATACCCTTTCTTTTTTTTCTCCATATTCCCTTTCTTCTTTTCATATGAAGTCTTTTGGAAAGTTGACTTTCCTTTATTCTACTCATAAATATACTTTCTCTTCCTTGTAGATTCTTCATGTGCCCTGGGCACATCAAAATTTATCTTATATTTGTACAAAGAAGGTGTCCCACCCATAAATCCTTAGATTTTAACCTTCTCATCCTTTATGATGCAAACACACCTCATTAGTTCAAGGAACCTCCTCTCATACGCATCCATTTTCATGCTTCCAAAATTGAGTTCTAAAAATTATTTTATCTTCTTATCATAATAATGTTTTGACAAGTATTTCTTCTAAAATTACTTTTTCAACTGCCTCCATGATATTATCTTCTCATCAATATGATTTAATTTTTTGATTTGGTCCTGTTGAGACCTAAGTTTGTGCCCCTGTCCCTCCTCTTTCATTTCCCTACACCTTCATCAAAATTATTCCTCTTTTGGTTGGTTAAGTTAGTTTCCCATTACTAAATGACTCAGCTTTTTAACATTATCTTTCTTGATTGATTCTTTGCACCAATTTTTTTTTTTTTCTTGAAGGATACTTGCATGTCATGGTTTGGATTTGAAATACTTGTCATCATTTTTACCATTGATTGAGCATGCAACAAGCCAAACAAGTCCTTTACATGAACAAGAAACATAAAAAAAAAAGACACAACAATCCATTTCAGGCTTCGATTGTAACAGACAGATTTAAATTGTCGACGGTCGAGATTAGACGGTCAATTAAGATCGATGACTCTTATGAATTCCTAGTTTCAAAACCGTGGAAGGTTTAACCACAAAGCATATGAATTTTCACTCTAGAACATTCTCACTCTGGGAGATTTCAATCCAGAAAAAGAACAAATCTCTGAAGTGTCGGAGCTCCGAAGCATCGGAGCCCTGAAGTGTCGAAGTGTCAAAGCGTCGGAGCCCCTTTCTCATAAGTTATTTTTCAACTGATGTGTCATATGGCACCTGTCAGTTGATTTCATATGAAACATGAAACTCATTTCAATCACTTTGGTTGCATCATCCGCGCTATTTTAGGTGACCCATGCCACTCTCTTTTTATGACACGTCATCAATTGCGAAAATATGTTGCCACGTCACTCTCGGAGATCGTCACTCTGAAATCTTTCAATTCAGATAAAACATAGTTCCTCGGAGCTCTAGAGCTTCGAAGTGCTAAAGTGACAAAATATTAAAGGATTAAAGCATCCTAATCTCGCGAGTTCGATCTTTCGAGAGATATTTATATTCTTCATTCAAAATATCTCGAACATCGAATTTCTGAAGTGGCTTATCCTCATCAATTGTCTTCATTAAATTCATAACACTAGCACACCACAACTAGTCCATCCTCGAGCAATATAGGAAGAAAGGGTTGGTTACGATAAAGACGAAGGAGTTCTTGAAGAAGCTGCCAACACAACCAATTTTATCCCAGCGTCCTCCAACAACGTGCATGGATACCAATGCTCGATACAAAACTTAGTTCTGTCACTCCTGGTCATTTTTTGTCAAAACCCAGTTTACTCGAGCATATGCATCAGTCTAGTTTTTTGTGAAGAAACAATTCTTAGTTGTTTAGATGCAAGACTCTTTTAGATTAAGACATAATAAGTGGTCATTTGTGTTTTATATGCGCCACTTCTTTTGACTAATTCAAGTTCGAGGTATACCTTAATATACTCCAACAATATTTTTAGCTAATTTAATAAGTTGTTTTCCAATTGATAGTGTAGATTTAAGCCTCAGTTATATATGGTCGAGAGCCTCTACAACTTTGATAAATATGAAGTTCTTGTATGTTTTGAGGGTTCAGTTTATTGGAAAAGGAGATGAATACATCAGTCGATTGAACATGTTTTGTGCATGGATTAAAGATCTCTACCTGGTGAATATACTTTTGATGAAAATGTTTTTGTCCAAATCTTCATGTCTTTTTTATCTTATCTTGAATGCAGTTTTTTATCTTTGCGGAGCACATTTCATTTTCTTCAGCTATTGTATAACTTATCTTTACTAATATGAAACCTGTAAAACAACTAATTCTTCGATGAAGATTTTTTTTTATTATAGCCTGTGGGAGCAATTGGGTTTTTGATACATGTTTAATGTCTTGAAATTATATTTTAATTATTCAACTTCTTGCAACAAATTATGCATTAGGTGGTTTGTTGTTTCCCTTTGTTTTTACCTCTATTATTTCACTTGTCTATCATTTATGTGCCACCATTCGAGGAGGACTCTCATCTGTATCATTTTTCCAACCCCACCATGCTATTGTCTTGGTAAAGAACCCTCTAACTAACCAAAAAAATAAAAAAAAAACAACCATTATAAACTTGAGGTGGCCTAGCTTTTCCCTTTAGAAGTCAGGTGCAGACTTTAGGACCTACATCTTTTGGCATCGCTACCAAGGAATAGAGAAACGGAATATATTTCCCTAGGGGAATGAAAACAATCACATCTGACCTTTGATAGTGAACAAAGATCATACACCTTCAGACTGTCATCTTTCACCTCGAGACTCCACTAAGAAAACTTCACAAAAGAAATGTTGGCTTCCAGAAAAGGACTCGAGATCCAAATTTGAGCACATCAAAGCCACTAAGGTTCATCCCAACCCTGAGAAGGACAAAGTAGTCTCTGAGCCAGAAAGGAGACTAATAAAATCCACCTTAGCTCAGAGATATACCTTATCCCTAAACGATAAAGCTACACCCAAAGAGTCCACTTTTCTTCATTATCACAAGAAGCTTGAATTTGATATCCCTGGGAATCACAATTCCAAGGAATCTTAGATTCTTTTAACCGATGCCTCCACCTCATCATCTATTCTATCATCCACCCTTGCATCTCCAATCAATCTCCATATTCATATTTCCCAAACAATTGATGTTAACATGATGTATGCCAAAATTGTTTCCAAATATTCACCCCTAGTTTTTCTTGTAGGCTTACATGCACTCCCAGCCATAGATTACATGAAATATTTACCAAGATATAATGGGGAAGGGGATGTCACAAATGAGGAACATCTTTATCCTTCTACAACTTTGTATACAACTTTAACATTGACTATGCATGTGTGTGGATGATTTTGTTTGTACAAAGACTCAATCGGGAGGTAAGAAAATGGTTTTGGGGCCTCCCTCCAGCCTCCGTTGCATATATTGATGTGTTAGATAAATATTTCATAAATAAATGGGGAGATAGAAGGGATTATCTATATTACATCAATGATTTTGGGGACCTTAAGAGAAAGAATGGTGAGTCTATTTTGGACTTCACCAAGAGATTTAATAAGATGTATGGTAGAATCCTAGATGAGATAAAACCAACTAAATCTTATGCCAATATCACTTATGCCAATGCATTTTATGCATAGTTATCCCTTCTATTGAGAGAGAGAATATACACCACCTTGTTGTCCATGCAAGAAGAAACCATTGAGGTTGAATCCAACATCTTGGCATCAGATAAGTTACAGACTAGATCTCATAAAGACAAGAAGAAACAAAGAGAGGATCTGCATGCCTCCTCTAACCTAATCACATTTGATCCTAAACTTGATGAAAACACCAAAACTTTGAAGGATTTGACATATGAAATAGCTAAGATGAAATGGGAATCTAAACAACCAAATAGATCTTTTCAAGGGGCTCAGAACATAAATCCAAACTAGTTTAGAAGGATGAGTGATGCCCCTCAGATAATGTAGAGAGAGAGGAGGAATATTGATGATCAAAGAGTAGTACCTCATTTCCAAAACAATCATATTAAGGAGATCGATGTAGATAGTGATGTTGTGGATAATGTTGATGTACTTTTCAATGAAACAGATTTTTACACCAGTCACTTAACACAATAAGATTATGAGGTATCACAACTTTCAAATCATTTTGATATTGAGATAGGGGAAGAGGGAGTTATTTAAGGCAAACCCCACAAGAAATATGAATTGAGGCCCAGAACAGGAAATCCTAAAGCCACCACCTCCGATTAGAACAGAAAAACAAAGGTTCCTCCCAAGCCAAATCCAAGCAAGGGTGCATTGGCTAAAGCTCACCATCCTCCTCCATTTAAAATTGTTTCCCCTAAATTAAAGGAAGTTGATAGGCCACAAGCATCTTTCATCCTAGAGAATGAGTTTAGAAAGATGAATCTCCCTGTACCTCTGTCAAAATTGTTGAAAAATGATCCTTTCAAACAATCCATTATGAAGGTTCTACAACCACCTACTTCTATTGTAACTTATGATGTAATTAGTCTACAGGATGAGAACCCAGCCATTACGGTGGGCCCAGACATTGAGGATGTCTCTTATGCTTCTCCACATTTCTACATATATTTAAATGTCCATGAAAAGATCCTACATAATTGTCTCATGGACTCAGGTGCCTCACACAATGTCATTCCTAAGTTTTTTATGGAGGAACTAGGTATGGAGATCACCAATCCTTACCAAGACATTTGCTCCTTTGAATACAAAAAATCAAATTTTTGGGATTAATAATAGATCTGGTGGTTTCTTTGGCATAGTTACCCATGAAGAGTGAAGTAATGGACATCGTTGTGGTTGACATTTCCCCCAGTTTTGGTATTCTTTTGTCTAGGACATGGGCCAAGAAGGTTGGAGGATCATTAAAAATGGACCTCAAATATGCCATGATCCCTGTTTTCGGGGGAGAACACAAGTGGGTATATAAGGAGGTTGGATTGGAATACACCGTCGATGACCATCAAAATAAAAGAAACCATCCAATTTATGTTGTTGAGGATGAGATTGGGTTATTTGTTTTTCATTTAAATATTTAGGAACCAGAAATTACAGTCAACAAATGAAAAAGTCAGTCATTGATAGATCAACAGAACAAAGTCTGGAGGATGTATTTCGATGGATCTTCATCAAAGGAAGGTTTTGGGGATGTCATATTCCTCATTTCCCTTCCACATGAGGTTATATTGTTCTCTTATAAGCTATAATTTAAGACTACTAGAAATATAGCTAAGTATGAAGCTCTGGTGCTTGGATTGAGGGCTGTCAAAGAAACGCCCTTTGATAATTTGGCAGTTTTGGGTGATTTTGACTTAATCATCAATCAAGTAAAAAAAATATATCAAGCTAAGCAATAGAGGCTTAAGAAATATAAGAATGAGGTGTGGGGTCTGGTTGATAACATCTTTCTTCCATTTAATATCTCCTTCATTCCTAGAGAAGCAAATCAGAAGGCATATTCTTTAGAATTGGATGCCAGCACCATCAGACCTCCCATTGGCCCAAATATCAAGTATCATGTGGAAGTCAGAAATAAGAAAACCATACCAGACAACATAAAGCACTGGAAAGTATTTAGTGGTGATTTAGAGCTGCAAATATTTCTATAGACCATTGAAGAATTATCCAGTATCTTAATAGATCAAGAGGGTGAAGATGATGAATCATCTTATTAGAAAACATCTCAACTATTGAACAAGGTGGTTGGCTAAAACATTGTGGAACTTAAAACAAACCACATGCCTAAGGGTATAGTGCCACTGGAAAGGTTATTTGATAGTTATGATGTCTCCAAAGAAACAACCATAAAAACTCAAGAAGAGGAAGTGATGGACTGGAAGATTGGGACTGTTGAAAATCCCAAAGTAGTCAAATTGTCCAAGTCACTACCTCTAGAACAAAAAGACAAGTATGTCGACCTCAAGAAAAATTGTGTTGATGTTTTTTCATGGTCGTAGGAGGATTTGAAGACATTTGACACTGACATCCTCCAACATAATATCCCTCTGAAGGATGGTTCTAAGCCATTCATGCAAAAGATTAGGAAATTTAACCCAATCCTAATGACCATAATTGAGAGAGAGATGAAACAAATTCTTGATGTCGGAATTATTATGCCCTTGAGGTACTGATATTGGGTGGCCAACTTGGTTCCTGTGAGGAAAAAGAGCATGGAAATATGCTTGTGTGTCGATTTTCGAAATATCAACAAGTGTTCTCTAAATGAAAAATGCTCCCTGCCCAACATGGACCATATCTTGCAAAGGGTAGTAGGTGCTCACGCGATTTGTTTGTTGGATGGGTACTTTGGTTATAACTAGATAGAAGTATGTGAAGTAGACGAAAACAAAACATTCAACACACCATGGGGGACATTTATGTACGACAAAATTCCCTTTGGTTGATGAACGCATGGGCCACCTTTTAGAGGGATATGGATGTAGCATGCATGGGGGAGAAAGA